>KE524705.1:474866-498313 GCA_000441895.2 Anopheles sinensis | reverse complement strand
CCGCGATGTGGACGGGTTCGGACTGTCCTGGAAGCGCACGGGAAGGGAATTTAACACCGGTTGAAAGCTCTGTTTGTCTTTTGGATAATTATTTTTTCTGTTAAATCTTGCTTCTCGAAACATCACGAAGCACAGGGGCGGTGGGTGGAGTGGGAGTAAAGTTTTAAAGTCGAGTCACTCGCTAAACCATGCCTTCTTACCGGCCAAACGATTGTCTTCTGAGCTCGGCACTCTGGGGCCTCGCGGGAAAATGTTTTCCTTTCGCGGCATAATCAAAGCAGAACAGGGAAGAGCAAAACAAAATCCACCCCAAACAAAACATTGAGCTCCATCGTGAAGGAATGGGAACGGGACGGGAAGAAGATGCCGCCCTTGTCGGCTTTGGGAGTATAATAGATGAAAAAGGAAAATGTTTCACACGGAAGTGGTTAGCATTTTGCTTTATTTTATATTTTCATGTTCTTTTCCGCGTGGAGTGTTTTATGTTGGCGTTTTTGCTGCTCTTATACCCTTCATCTTGAGTTTTGTTTCGAGGCGATGAGGTTATGCTTGGAATAAACGAGGCGTTTCTTGTTGTTGTAGAAAGAAAAACTAAAAAAGGACAATTCTCACGAACGCCTTTTCGTTTCTAACGTGGGCCGAAGAGAAGGACCGCGAGGATGGACCTTGCAACTTATCTTAATTTATTATTTCATTTAATATGACGACAAAGCAAAGCAGAATCTCTAGGATATCTAAATCAGGGGGAAGCGTAAAAAAATGCACAATCAGGTACGCTACTTGTGCGAAGGCACGAGTAAAGGATGTCTTTGCCAGAAAAAAAGGAATGAAGGACCGTAACGTGCAACGTGCAAGGTCAAGACGGTGCCGTTGTGTAGTGCCGGAGAAAAGGTATAACATGGGAAAATTATGATTTAGATGAATCGCTTAAGAGTGCTTGAAATAATTATGCTCGGAGAAGCAAGCCGGGTACTATGAAAATGGTTGATAACAACCTCGAGCCAGCAAGCCACTGAGAGGAAAGCCTAGGGTGTGTAAATATTTTTTCCAACCAACATTTTACCAGCTGATATTAAAAGATATTGCTTTAATTCACGCATTATTTAGATTCATTTTGATGTTATTATTTTTAGAGAAATTTTGAATCTGGAACAACTAGGTCAGAATGTTGCGTTTGATTTTTCCTTTAACGAAACTTTTGGGATACGCATACTTCCAACATGTAGCATCATTTTACGCTAGCAATAAACCGACACAACCGAAACCTTCGATGCCCTCGGGTGTAAATCCCATTAATCATTGGCGGTTCATAAAACTTTCGTTCGATCATCAGCTAATGAGCTAGCTTGCGGGGACGCACAAATCGGGAGAGAATAATGATGGCGCGTGGTTCGCTCGCGCCAAAGTTAACCATTTAATAATCCAACTGATCGATCATTTACCTCTCCCTCCTGTCCAACCCACCCCATCACCTTACCACAAGTGCAGCCTTTGGGCGTACGGTTGAAGTATTGCTATTGAGTAAAGAAAGGATTTCACAGAAATGAACCAACGTCTTAAAAGTAATGGGTGGTGAAATAGATTTCAAAGGATATTTTTTAGGAAGGAAGGTATGAAAATAAACATTAATTTAGTGTAAAAACGTCACTCAAGTTTTGGAGCTACTTTAAGTGGGCATAAAAATCGAAAAAAAGTTTAAGAATCTATTAGCTTTCTTGTTTAAGTTCGTCAGTTTTCTTTACTCTAACAGAACTGCTTTCAAGATTGTTGGCACCATGGTTTCCAAAATAACTTCCAGAAGTGAACAATAGCGGAAAATGTAGCCAAATTCATTCGCAACGCACATACTATCTTTTTATTGAAGAAATGAATTTGAATAACACGCTTTTGCTTTCAAACCGCTACCTTTTATCCCGTCAATCGCTATTGTACTTTTCCCATTCAGATCCTCCGATACTGTGGTGCTTCTTTTTATCATCTTTTCGACACTTTAATTTTATGAAATTGTCGCGACGTTCCATGCCGTGTTCCGGTTCCCGAACGTTCCCGGAACCGATTATGTGATAGCATTTCTGATTTCGGGTGAACCATTATCAGAAATGTCCCAATTCCAGCCGACCATGCCAGCGCATTTTACGGTCCTACCGACGAATCGAGTTTATTGCATAAAAACAAGACCCAAATCGAAATGGCGAAAGGCAGTACACACAAATACACGTTCGTTTATACCGAAAACGGATGATCATCGGCTTTCGATACCCCCGTTTTCGGTCCGGTGAATGTCATTACTGGCCCTCGTCACGTTTCCCCCGGGGAAAGCCGCATGGTCAGATGGCTCCGTGTCTGAAAAACAGTGAAACTTTCGGGTTCCCGGTTATCTAGCAATGGAAAACCAGCAGAGCAGCTTCTTGAGGGACCAATTTGCACCATCCAGTTCCGGATGGACGGATGCGGTATGATGGAATCACGCGTGTGTCGCAATCGATACAGGTTCACGTAGCAAAACATGCTTCCGAGAAGAGGGGAGAGATCATCGGTTGGTTGCGTTAATGGAAAAGTTCGAATCGATGGTAAATTTAGGGCACGTCGCATTCAAAAACTTTACTGGCGAAAAGTTTTTCATCCCCTCACATCAAACATCGGTATCGGTAGGAGTCAAACAGTCCTAGGGTTTGTGCGTGCGAGTGTGCATGTTTGTTTTCCAATGACAAAAACCCGACAACCGGTGGGAAATGAAATCAGGGCAGAAAGTGGTTAATACTTAGAGCTAATTATAGTGCGCTCTAATTATCGTCACCGCGCGCTGAGCGGCAATTGAAAGTTCCGTACGGTTTTGTTGATTTGTTCCGGATTTCCGGGTGGAGAAAAACTTTTCTCGCTTCGCTCGTTTCAGCTTTTGCCTTTTCCGGCGCGGGTTTTCCCACCCAAGGCATCGCATGTGACACGCGATCGATGAATGATTAGATTCGCCTTTCACATTTTTCACGACCACCATGATTGATGTTTATGTTTTGTTTACTGCGCGTTCCAACCCAACCGGTTCGAAGGCGGTTCAATCGGAACGATACCCGATCGGGGGCGAAGGTAGTTTGGCGCGTCCTTTCTTTTCTCCATTGGCCTTTTTTGCAACCTGAGCCGCCCCTAGACATCGCACCAGTTACGCAGCGTTGTAGGAAGTGTTTTTCAAAGTGACAGAACAGCACAAAAAAGGCTTGTAATCCTTTGGCAGCGACATTTCCGCCCCGGGGCTGCAACCGATGCCGTACATGGCGACAGAACGGCACTTCCCGTTCGCAGCAGGGGTTTGCGTTTCGTGCT
This sequence comes from Anopheles sinensis, assembly GCA_000441895.2. NCBI lineage: Eukaryota > Metazoa > Arthropoda > Insecta > Diptera > Culicidae > Anopheles > Anopheles sinensis. The sequence goes on along the minus strand of KE524705.1, from coordinate 494,995 downwards.
CAATTACAATCGGAACGATGAAACATGTAATCTGATTATCGCATCGCTTCGAGGGCCTCTGCGAAAAAAAAACAACAGTGAGAAGGGGGAGAAAGGTAGAACTGGCAGGTCACAACTAGCAAGTTGCAACCCGACCGGAACCGGGAGGACAAATTCAATTTGCATTTCACTCTCCATCGGCGATTGGCCACGGCTATGCGTTGACCGTGAAGCGCTGGTACTTCAAAATATGAAGCGAAAGTTATGTGCACATGTCGGCCGAGACTCGATATCTTCTAGGTAGAATTGAAGAAAAAATCAATAATTTAGAATTGAACCAGTCATGCTGAGCGAAATGGGTCCAATCGTGAGTAACCCGAACAGATTGTACAGCTGACTCGCTGAAAAGATTTGTTGTGGCCTCGAGAAACGGTGTTTGAGTATTTGTTGTGAGCTTTGTATTTAAAGATGTATATTTAAAATATCAATCATCGTTTTTTTAGTACGAAAACTAGCAGTTAATGCACATGTATAAACAAACAACATATCATACAAACTTTAGAAAAATGTTGACTATGAATTTTATATAAAAATATGATAACGATATGAAATTGGTGAATAATATGTGTTTTTGAAGCTTTTTCAAAATTGATCTGTAGAAAAATTGCGAATTGAAAACTTTATTTTATTCATTAATCAACTAGCAAGAAATTTACATCAATAATATGATCTTTTCTTCGCAACTTTCTTCTTATGATATAACCTTTAAAATCTGTTTTTTTGTTTAAATAATGTGTTATAAGTAAAAAGTAATAAAAAAATCTTCAAAAATTTATGTGTCATGGTTAACTTTCACAAATACTGCAATACAAAATAATGAAATCGAGACTCTGATTCCTTCGACTCGATCTCAACCGTTGAGGCTGTCAAATGTTGTCAAGTGACAGCAAGAATGCACTAACACGAGCAAAGGAACTTTGATTACTCTTCCATCCGGTTTGCACTTTGTATAAATTGTCAACGGTACAAAATAGTGCCGGGTGAACGAAACCTTCTTTACATCGCTCGTTTCCTTTCGGATATTGTCCTGGCAGTTTTCTCGCATGCAAATGCCTGTCCGATCCAATAGACTACCGTTGGTTCTTCTAGGCAATTCCAATTCCGGTGGCGTTAGTGTCCATCGAAAATCTGTGAAACTCTGAGAAATTATTGCACCCAGTGGCACGTTCGTTCCATTTTATCCACCTTCCACCCAACGCACTTCTCCTTTTTGAGGCTGGAAAAGCCCGACACTGAACGAAACTGCTTCTCCCAATCGTATACATATTTCGACGATTCGTTTCATTTTCATGCTGTTCGGTTGGTCGTCCGTTTGTTTGTTGGTTTGCTCGATGTTTAAATTCACGTACGACCGTGGAAGCCGGCAGAAAGTAATCCCTTTTGCAAAATTTTCCCCACACAACTTTGGTGAAATTGGAGTACAAGGAAACAACCGACGAACCTTTGCATGGTTTGTATGAAAGCATGTCGTTGTCGTTGTCGTTGGCATCGTTGTTCGAGTACATGTTCCACCCGTGCCAACGCACGGTTTTGTAGACGAGCTTGCTCTCTTTCGTATGGCAGCCGCTGCGGACGCACTTTAAATTCAACAGCATTCTCCCGTCGTTTGACTTTTCCGGGACCTTACACACCAGGAAAACCAGCGGCAGCACCGGAACGCCCGGAGAATAACTTAACAACGGGCTACGCCACTTTACTAAGCCTCCCGGGCGAAGCTCCGGTACCAAACGAAAGGCCGATCAAGGTGGTGGAAGTAATATCGTGCCACTTTAAAAACCTGTTCGGCTCATTAAGACGATCTAATTTCTTCACTCAACCGCGCTGAAATTTGCTCACCGTGGCGTGTTGCATCGTTATCGTGGTTGGGACGGAATGGACAAGCAAATTGAGAGAGAGAGAGAGAGAGAGAAATCGAAGAGGACGAGAAGAGAAATTGAATTAGGAGCTCTGGACCAACCGCATCCCATTTCCAGCTCCCACCCGCGGAAAACGAAGTGGATATAATCTAATTTCAATTTTTGGCTTCGGAATTTTCCAATAACAACATCCCTTCAGAGTGGTTTTCCACGCTCGTTGGAAGTTAAAATGCCTGCCAGTTGGGAGGGGACGTGTATGAAAGGTGAGGTAAAAATTGGACGGTCGATTTTAGAAAACAGCTCCGGCACGCGATGCTCACCTTACTGAATTGGTTGTGAAATAGGTTCTAAAACAGGGGTCGCCAAAATCGTCGGAATGTGACGATTATCCGATCGATATTGAAAAATCGATTTTTATAAACTGAAAAGGAAAAAATGTGTATTGATGGGGTCTTACTACTGAAACCCAACTTTAAATAATGTACATTTACTAACCCATTTTGGTGTAAAAGTAATACACTTTAATAAAAAAAAAACATCACTTCGATCTGAAACCAAACATTTTGCTTTAAATTTATTAAAAGGCAACGATTAAATACTGCTTTTTACCGGGTCTGAAGGATCCTTTGAATAGTTTCGAACTAAAACAATAATAAAAAGATTGCCGACCCCTGACCATGAAAATTCTCACTGAAACAGCCAATAACGCCTGCAACGAGAAAACGAGGCAAAGGTGAGGAAAATCTCGACCTCTCCCCGTTGGTGCTGTAAGCTTTCCGTGCTGAAAATGGGCGCTTTTTGCCATTATTTCGAGCCGCTTCGGTCGGCTTTGTTCTGGAGCGTTGAGGCGTGTTTCGCGACCAAGGGGGCAATCTTTTAATTTGAAACACGATTAAACCCCCTCCAAGACGTCGGCCGGACATCCCCGGGCCGGTTTATGCAAAAGAGAGCATCGGCATCGGAGAAAGAATATCCGAAGAAAAAAAAACGATAAAGGTACAATGTCGTTCATTTTGACACCTTTTTAGTCCGAGGGGATAAGCATCATCGCTACACCGTTCCCAGCGTAGACCCTTTGTCCGGGGTGAGTTTTAAACAATTCGTTGTCCGGCTTTTCAACTTCTTCTTGGCGTGCCTTCTACCGAAACTAATACATGTCTTCCGAGAATGGGCTTCTAATGGACGCCAACAGTATCACACCTTCGTAACAGGAGGGATTGGCTCGTTAGTCTTCGTGCGATGATTCGATCTTTCGCCCCAAAGACATGCCGGTACCCGGTCTGGATGAGGGTCTTTTGATTTGGGTTCGTTTAGGTAAAACGTTTAGCTGGCGCTCAACATTCGACGGCTTTATCGACCATTCAGGAGTCGATTCGCTCGCCATTTTAAGGCGAATATTCAGAGGCTTGACTCGAGCCTGGAAAGGTGCGGCAACAACACTCTCCGCATCCTATCAGACACGATCAATATCACTCAACTACAGAGATAATGCCCTCCCTCAACGACGCGTTCCGTTCGTCTGTGCGCTTTTCCAGTAGCATCCACCTGTTTCCAACAAGAGTCGGAATGGAAATATGGCCCGAAGCGCCTCATAAAATCGGCCCCAAATTAACCGACGTTCACCAACGTCCGGAGGCATCGAGGTTGGATGTCGGGTGAAATTTGGAGGAGAATTTATGCCTTTTAATTAGGATTAGAAACGGCTTTGTTTGTTGACTTGACCCGGAAAACGGGAGGCATGCAACTGGGGACTGCCGCACGACAGGCGTCGCTTATAGGGCTTTTCTCCTAGCGGAAACCCCTTTAAGAGTGGATCGATGCCCAGGTAGACTTTGGAGATACAACCAGGTAAAGAAGAATGTTACTAGGTCAGGTGGTGGTTTGCATAAGGATCCAGATCGTAAGGAAACATAGTTTACTCGTACATATCATTTATGAAAGGAATTTTGCACACGTTGTGAAGCTAACTTATGTAATGACATAGGTTTAATATTTTTTTCGTAGAACTGATACATACGACGGGGAGGCGAAAAAGGATAGGCGTTTTGTTGACAAAGGTGAGAACTTTTTCAAAACTGTTCATGCGATACTATGTAGCAACAAGTGAGGGTATGAAAGAAAACATAGAAAAACAGATAGTTAAAGTAAGATTTTTGATACTTTAAAAGTTGCTCAAAGATTTTCATCACCATTATAGAACTTGGATAATAGTTCGGATAACAGGTTCGGCAAACAAAATAACATTATGATCAGAACTGTTTGTTTTTTGATGTCTATGTGATGATGTTTACGGACAAGCAAGTTTTTCAACTAAAATTCTCAAATTAAAAACAAATTCAGTGAAGTTTACTGCAAATATTGACACTTGCAAAAGTTTGCTTGCGTCAAGTAGAATAAATGATAATGATCAGGCAGGGTGAATCGCTTGCGGCGAGAAAACACTCAATTAACCGTCTCACTTATTGCGGCTAATGGCTTTTGGGACATTCTAAGCGGTCAGCTCTGGTGAATGGTATGGTCGTGACCGGAACGTCGCCCGTCACGACTGAGCAATTAATCACCCTGATGAAAACAATCGAAGCGTTCACCCCATCCCAATCGCTACATGATGCTGTCTGCCGCAAATTCTTCCCTTTATGGCTTCGATTATACGGGATGACCGTTGGAAGATGAGCTGCCGGTGATGTATGAATTTATGAGCAGTGCTAGAAACACGCTTGGTTGGTATGCTGTCACTAAAATGTGACGAGCAAAACCGAACCCAAATCGTACACAATAAAAGGACAAACAATCAGCGCGAAAGGATTCTTGGTCGACTCGTTCTAAGCGTGCTGGAAAGATAACCATGAAAATATGTCATCGCAATGAGTTTTATTGTGCGTTCTGATTGAATGTAACGATCGTTTTGTGCACCGGGGAGGTACGGAACGCCGCCAACACCCTGACCTTGGCCATGGGGAGCCCTGTCCCTGTCAACATCTCATTAGCGGCGAAAGGAAAAGCTGTACGGTGGCATGAGTGAAACGTAGCCGCCGGCGGTTCGCGTGACTAACAGCCTCGAGTACCGGCGGCGTACGTGACGCATAATAAATTATTCATAGTGGCAATCAAAATATTATTATTTCGTGCATTTTTCATTCGAGTCTCGTGCGTACGCTGAGGCAGCATTACTCTCCAGGCATTGGTAAAACACTTTACTGGGGCGGAAAATTAATGACTTTTCTCAAAACCCACCGACAATAATGGTGCGACACTAAGCAAGTCAATGTGATTACTCTGAGTTCAAATGTTTCGTTTTATGATGCTCATTTTTGAATGATAAATAAATTTTTAAATTATTTCGATCTTGAAACCTGCAATAAATGAATTCTCATCAGATCTGGACTACATGATATAAGGGACATCACACAAAATTTATAAATAAACCAAAAATCGGTCTGTAACACTTCGTGTTACAACGGAAACCCGGAAGGCGACACATTCAAAATATGATTTCAAGTTTAATAGAATGTACATCCATTTGGTATAATTATGACGACAATATCGTTTCCTTCAACATTAAAGATATCCTCTTCAACCAACCAAAGGTTCTCTTCTTATCGATTGTTCCAGAAGACTTCATCAGATCGAATAAACACAGTTGAAATACTTCCACCGTTTCACTGAACCCTTTACCCATGGCGAGTGCCTCAGCAAATGACCCGAATCGATCCCAGCACAACAACACCAGGAAAATATGTAAATAATTTCCATTAAACACAACAGCCGAGGACCTTCGCGGACCTTTTGATTATCAGCAGCGTGGCAAGCCAACAGAACACCGATTGCAGTACGGAAGAAACTTCAAAACTTCCCTCTCGCCTGTGCTTTCCTCTTTTTTCATTCCGTTTTCCAGTTGGTTTCCTTGCAAACGACCGGTTGGTGATCGTAACGATTTTGTATTGGCTGGGGTTTTCACTACGATTCACAGCGCAAGCCGGTAAAACCGGGCGGCTCTATAGAGACAGAATTTATGATTCACGGAAAAACTTCCACTCTAACTCCTTTTCCAAGGGCTTCCGTCAAAAGCGTCCTGGAGGTAGATAAGGCTTTTGATGTTTTTGTTGTTCTCTTCATGAAAATGTTTACACTAAAAAAGCACTCGCCGACGGAAAAAATGCACCTGCGACTGGAGCGGAAGTTGGAGACAAAACATGACAAAATGTGTCATGTTATTCTTTTCTTTTTCTCCTGGATTGTGTAGAAACACACACGAACACAGACACTCGCATAGGAAGTGGATAAAATTGTTTCATTCGTGCCGTCTGGGGGATTTAGTAGCAAGGATTTAAGCCCCCATGGGAAATGCCAAAGGTCCGCTCGCTTCTTCCGAGCTAAGCACGCGTTCACGTGGAAACTAATAATATGTAAATAAATGCCGCGCCAAAGTGAAGAACTAACCCACTTTTTGTTTCCCCTCCCGACGTCAATGGAGCGTAAAGGTAGGGCGAACCAGGGCCCAAGATGGCCGCTGGAACGGAAGCTCCCGGATATAGACGTTGAGTCTGACGGAAAAGGTAAATGCGCCGTCGAGCTGCGTACACGGCATTGCGGGATACGGTTTCCGGTGATTTTCCCTTCATCGTTGAGACAGGAAGCGGGATTAGCGAATGGCCGGCACTGGTTTGGAGCGGTTGTGGCCAACACGCCAAAGTTCCTGGATCTTTGGGCGAGGAACCAATGTTCCTTTTGTCTAAGCAACGTGTTCTTAGCAGTCGTGTCCTACGCGTTGTGCACGGACGATGCTGAAGTGCCAACACTTCCTTCCGCCTGCCGGGATACGCTTTCCGGGAAATTAAGGAAAGCAAAACACTTACATTCATCCGTGGCACACAAATGTTTTTCCAACACCTGAAGGCCAAATGCTAGTAGAATGTTGAATGTGCTCTATTTAAATCGCAATCTTACATCTGTTTGTTTCTTAAACATGCCTGCGCGTATATAAAAGGAACGAAATATCCTTCACCGTAATTAGAGGTTATTTCACATGCCACTCAGTGTACAAAAAGTACAATTTGTTTACAATTAGGTAGTAGCACAGGCTTCGAGGGGATCGTGTTGGATAGGATAAAGAGCTTTTACTTGGAAAGGAAAAACCTTGAGACAGCATTACAATCATTAGCGATCCATGTCAGGAGAATTCTCTCTAGGGCAAACATAATTGCCATGGTGTATGTGGCACATGCCACTCGTTCCTCGAAACCTTTCAAGTTCCACAATGCCGAATGACCTACGCAACCCTGTCAATTTGTTTCCCTCTTTTTTCATTTTTCTCTCTCTCTTTCTCTACGGCCGTAAGAAGCCCCAATTTGACCTTAGTTGAACTAAAGTACCGTAAGCTTCGTGTATGTTGCACCTTAATGTGCAAACTACTTATGCTCGAATTTTATACTGACAACTACTACCATACTTAATAGTTAAGAAGTACTATTCGTTACAGTAACAGTACAAAGCTAAGGAGCACTGTAGTCAAAACGAGATGGGTTATGACCTTGGGCTCAATTTTATCCTCAAACAGTGGTTTAGGCACATCCCAACTTCTTTGTCTTCACGACGTAGAGTTGTGTAACGATAAACTCAAAACAGAAAACCGCTGGGTATTATTTTTATAAATCATATGTTGACATCTCTATTCATCTTGAAATGTATAAATGTGTTTTAGTGAATGTTATATTTTAAAAGTGTACAACTATTATTATCTTCATGGAGAATAACACATCACAATAAAATCATCATCACAAATGGTAGGCAATGGTTGAATGAATTGTATTTTTAATTGATTGTATAAATAAATTAGGAAATAAAAGTCTAGCATCATTATCCACTTAGCATAATAGCACAAAATCTGTTTGGCCATTTGGCTGTTTTGGCCAGAGAAAGGCAAGTTTAACTAAAAACTTGCTTGCTGTACAATATTCAGTTATTTGTATCAATCTGCAACGTAAAAAGACCCCTTTTTCTATTTAAGCATACGATAAGACAAGCAGCACGGCACAAAATTGGACTGGAAACGATTATGGCCGGAAAAGAGCAGCTGCTTGTGACTTAACGGGGAAAAAAGGAGAATATATAAAAGGGACGTGATAGAGAAAAAGCCATCTTTGGCTTTGTGCTGTTGACCATTTGCTAAGCTTCTCAGGCACGTTCATTGTCGTAAAATGAAAAATATGCAGAAAAAAGGGTCCCAAAGCTACCGAATTCCACCGCAACGTAGAAACCAAGCATAACTGCATGCATGTTTGCATTTCACGCATGTGTTATGTGGGAGCCTGCAAACTCATCGTGTCTCAGATTGAGATAAGCCTTTGGGGTTTCACGTTAAGTGTCGCCAGTACGATTAATAGGCACTTAAAACCCTTAAAAACAGTTGATTTTTTTAAACTTGTTAAAAAGTGGGCTACTAAGGAAAGAAATAGTTTTTTCACGAGTACATACTATTTTGAACCTGAAAGAGTGAACAAAGCATTTTCTTTTCGAATATTCAAATGAAAATCTTCAAATGATAAACAGCGGCGCTACGAAATGCGTTCTCAAAGCAATTTGAAGACTTCATCACAATGTTTCTCGATCCATCGTCGCATTATCACTGTGACGTTACCGTTGTTGTGACTCACACGAACCACAGCCTGCACGCACGAGTGGCGATTGGAAGGACGTAATCGGAATCGACCACGATCGCCATATCGCCGGGTACCAAGTGACGCTTTTATCGGCCAGCATTTTTCTTCCGTACGAAACCATTACCACTCGCTGCCGGGAAGAATCGAATGGGAAAGTTTTTCCATCTCCAGTCTCTTTTAAGGGCCACACTCCATTATTTGCAAGCACACACAAGCATGAATAAACAACGCTACAAACGCACTATGCCAAACAAAGCGAAAAGAAGGTTGCATTTTGTTGGCCCAGCGAGAAGGACACGACAAAGAAATAACATTTTATGACCCTCGCCTCCAATTCACTGGCACTCCTTTGGGACCGTGAAGCACTAGGGGGTGGCAGAGAAAGTGCTTCCGCAAAGGGAAGTGAAATTTTCCCCATGGGGCTTTCTCGTTTTTATTTTTTAAGATGAGTGCATTTCCGATGAACAGAACCGAGCCCGGTGGCTAAAATGTGGAGTTGTACGTGTACAGATTTTGCCTGGTTTGTTCGCTTTCTGTACTCTTTTTAAGCTTGGCCTTTTAGGACAACTCGGGAACCACGTACAGAGGGAAAGAAATTTTACAGACGCAGTTAAATTGGTTATGTTTCGAGTTGAACTAAACCGGATCGGATTTTTGCAACTAAATATGGAACTTGTTCCCAACATGGCGCACGATCCTTGTATAACAAGACTTTTGTATCTTTGTATTATTTGAAACTTTAAAATGGAATTGATCTAATTCAAAGCACAGGCAATACAAGTGGAATTTTTTACCATTTATTTCTTAGCCCAGGAAAGCGCCATTTTACAGTTAACTTTAAAATTCCACAGTCACGAATCTGGTATGGAAATTCAGTTGAAATATATCTCTATTATGTTGCCCGCTTGGTTATTACTGCCGTTCTTGAAACAGACCACGAGACACTGGATTGCTGTAATTAGCTTAATGTTCTGCCATTCCCGTCACAGCACGGAGTTTTCAAACTTTATTTCACCCACAGGCTTTGTCTGGTTTCATAATAAAATCTAGCCAATCCAGCCACAACATTTACCAACTGTAGCGTTTGGGTCTGAGTTGGCGAAAACGACGCTCTTTTTTCGGCGTCTTTATAGGTAGGAGCCAAAGGTTTACAGGAAAGAAGATATTGAATTTTATATTATTACAATACTCAAGCACGTTACCTATGTTAATCTAGACAGTTAAAGGTTTTTCATCCTTCCCTGTTCACGCAAGCTGGTAAACCTTAAAATAATTACAATGTTCACCTACAAACATTGGTTGTAAACAATGTGTACGATTCAATTGAGAATAACAATTTCATAACAAGGTATAACCTAATGCTTACATTTAATGGAACTTCAGGGAACTTACCTATAAAAATAAAGAATAATAAGATGTGTTAACTTCATTGTTGGATTAAAAACAATTCATTTGACGTAAATTAAAAACAATTGTCACACGTTATATCTCCAAAAACGTTAATTGAAATTAGAAGATACTCCAATAAATTAATGCTAATGTTTACTTCATGGGGTGCACGAATATTCGTGTCAGCCTTTTTGTTGATATTCCGCCTCGAATACAGTGCATCTTGTTGGTAACCAGAACACTTTTCCGTACGTCCAGCTGGTTCAAGGTGACCACAGATGTGCTCGATCATTGCAAACCAAAAACCATAGCATTCGTCGATACGGAGAACAGGAGATGCACGGCTGATGGGAAATGATGATCGGGGCTAATTGAAATTCGCTCGCTCAAAACCGTTCATCATACGGATGATTGATTGAAGGCAAGACCGTTTCAGCATTGCACCAACTGACCGTCGGAAGCGCTTCTGACCTAAGATCCGCGTGTCTGTAATGGTGCAGCCAACAACCATTAAACGCGAGACATGGATGTTTGGTCCCCGTTCGGTGTAAAATTACTATTTTTTCCTACGGATGTGGGAAATTAATGTGATGCAAATTATTCACCACAATAATGACGATCGACCATACCATACATGTGCTCGGTTATACTGCTTCGAGAAAGAGATACATGTGAGTTTGTATAAAGAATAAAATAATAGTCAATGGCTTAACTTCTCTTGGAATACTAGTTCTGCTTTATGTAACATAATATAAAATAAATCGTTACATCTCAAAGTAGGAAACCAAATATCATTCTCTACTACCTTTGCCCAATACATGGGAGAATTTTAAAATTATCTTCATGCATCAGCGCACATCTGCAAAAAAGCTGAATACGAAGCTCAATGTTTATTACATTCTTCCTTCAACGAGCAGTACATGTTTCAAATAAATCACAGCCAAGAGACAACAGGCGGTGTCAAACTAGGCCAATAAAATTGAGTTGTTGCTTCCGGTTTAATCGCAAACAATAAACGAAGGGTAAGTTATGTGAATAGGGGTAGTTTTTACTTGCTGTATTCATTTGAATTTATTTCGTTTTTTTCGAACATTGGAGCTCGAACGGTGCATTGTGTAAATTTTGTACTGGGAGCTAAGTAGATTATGAACAACCATGCGCCTCCATCGAGGAGAGTTCCAAGCGAGGTTAATTTTTGCGCCGAGCCGAGTTCAACGTGGAACATAAAATGGAGCATAGAAAGCATAACAGAATTGGCTTTGTTTTACAAGACATTGTTTTCAGGTGTCCATTGTCTTTTGTTGAAGGTTTAGACAAAAGAACTCACCGAGATAACAGAATTAACAAAACATCGCAGATAATTGTGTTCTTCCCGATGTAATGCATAATAAATGGCAACAGAACATAATCTTTTCATTTGAAAAGACTCATTGCCAGGAAAACAGTTGTGAAATAGAAAATTATCTATTTTCGGCTTTTCAGCAGACCACTAAAAAGTGTGTTCATTATTATAGCAAATCATAAGGCTGTTTGAATAATCTACTGTAGTATGTATGTATGTTAAAATAAACTAAGAAAATTCTGACAAAAAACAGATTTCCATGAAAAAAATTTGACAACAACCATCCACGGTGTCACAAAAAACATTCGAAAGTGGTGCAATAAAGTAAATAGATGGTAAACGCACGTCCGAAATCTCTCGCATTCAACAGGTTGCCATTGAAACGTGCTGCACGATTTCATATTTTATTCAACGCATCCGGATCGCCCGAAGGGGGTTGCTTTATTAAAATATATTTGTTTGGCTTTCCGACAACCGTTGCCGGCCACCTGTAGGAATGAGGACGAAGTGGTGCCTTTAGCGTAACCCTTCTTAACCATTATTATTCTCATTGGCCTCATTAACCGTTAGCACCTGAGGCTCATTTCGGCTTGATCCGGAAAGGATCAAGCAAGTTCAAACAAACCCACAAAAACAGGTGTAACTTTGAAAGGCTTGCAGAATGTTCAATGATTGGATTTGCTTTTCAAATGGTCCAGTTATTGGAGAATCACAGAAAGTTTAGTGAAAGTGCATCAAAGGACTTCGAAAGATTGAAGACAATAAACTCTATTCAAATAGGTTAGAAAACCTGGTGTCAAATAACACCCTTATTAATGTTGCTATATTTTAAGGTTTGGAAGACTAAATTCGTAACCATCAGATGAAGGCTAATTTTTTATCATGGTATTATGACAAAATCTGAAAAAATTAAAATTTCTAACTTTTAATGCAAACAACTATTTTTTCTTCGGAGGATAATTTTATATTTATAAAAATCTCAGTAGCTTGCATAAAGTACTACAAATTTATCAATTATTTACTCGTTTTCATTGCTCAACTTTACATTTATTTAGCAGTTTGCTTATCGATTCAAATTACTAGTAGAACGGAAAACACAAAGCACAATGACTTTCAAAATTTCCTTTGGCTCGAAATAAAGCAATTTGGCAAACAGTCGACGGACGGTTCCCAAAGCAACCCTTGATAGCGATAATCGACAGGTGCTTGCGGCAATACATTTTGTTGTTGTTTTCTTTCTCAAGTCTCTGTCTTCCATTCCCAACAACATCATCATCTCCACAACCATCCTGCCATGATGGAAGTTCCAAACGCGGCAACCAGATGATGTTGATCTTAAGTGACTGACGATGTACTGAGAAAGGAGAACGAGTGAACAAACACACAGCTTTCATCAGTTTGCAGCAAAAAGCCCTCTCCGACAGGAGATTGAACGTAAGGACATGAAGCAGTACGGGTGGCAAACGAAAAGGCGACGTTGGAGCGATACCGTTCGTCTAGAGAAGCTTTAACCTTCAACAACCGGCCTTCCGGCTTCCCGAGGTCCAAGCGGAGGAGACGAAGGTGTCCGCTTCCGGCTGTTTGGGAGAAAGTTAGATTACCTTTCACAGAATCACGCTCAGTTCGCCGAAGCGAAGATAAATATGGAGCACGTTTGTGCCGGGCGTCTGTGGCCCCGCAGGCGGGAAAGGAAAGTTTATCCAGTAGAGATGCTCGATCTGTCCGACCAGCAGTTGCTGCTATGCTGGCCCACTTGCAATCACGGTGACAACTCGAGCTCCTTCAACGCCGTCTGGAGGCATGAAGCATTAAAAACATTTTCACACTTCACCTTTTTACCGTGCGGCTTTTTCTTGTGGTGGTTTTTGAAAGGAAGGATCAACGCATGGGAAGGACGAGCGGGCGGCATCCTTACAGCGGGAGAATCAAAATTATTTGTCGTTCCAAAAAGGAGGCCAGGATGCCTATGTACTGAAGCCCGTCATTTCTGAAGCGACAGTTCAACATGCTTCATGCTGTACACATGAACAAAAATAAATCTCTTACTAGGAAAAACGATATGTTAAGGTGAATGGTTCATATATTTGGCAACAAGACAAATAATAAAACCTAGTTAAACTGATGGGCAAACATTTCACAATCTCACGTTAGGGAAGTTATCTGTCATTATCGGTTACTTCAGTTAAAATCAATAAGTAGGTAAAAAAAATCATAGTTGATTGGAAAAATGAGATATTACACTAATCTTTTCTATCTTTACCATCTTGCATAGATACTAAGAGTATATCAATAAGTCAGGATATTATATTTTTTCCTTTACAAAAATTGCATTACATTTGCTTCGGTGTAGGTAAAGACTACAAGTTTGTCCTAAGACTATTCAAAACATTTATAGCTGAATCAACCCCCGGTATCAAAACGGCTGACCACCAATCTATAATATAAACTTTTTCGGACTCAGTGTTGTCTTTGCCAAACACTTCTATCACAAGGTATTTTTGATATACCAAAGTGGAAATTGATGACAAACTTTCATTTTAGAAGCATTTGTTTCCATCGTCATATGCGTTATATTTCATCGTGGTAATTTTATAGCAGGAGGAGTCCATTAGTATCATAAATTTGTAAAGCCATTGCATGCTGAATATATTAACATATACTTTCAAGCAGTATTAATGCTTACTCAGAGGTAAACCTAACAAGGTTCCAGAATATCCAGACAGGTAAAAGCCCATCTAGGAGAAAACCACGTTTGAAGGCAAAGGAAACCCGCTGGCTGTTTGTAATGCCAGAAGTGTATAATAAACATTATATTTACGGTTTCTCCTGTCAAACCATCGCATTCCTTTAGCGGGCCACAATGAAAACATTTTACTAGCCATGTTTAACAAGCTTCGCTGGCTCTCCGGTAAGCTGGCTTCACAGCCTAGCGTGGATCAAACATATTCAATTTACCGTAACGACCTTCCGACGACGGAACCGACCATAAACTGCGTTTTCACACGACCGCGTTCCGGAGCACATCAAAGGTCAAGTACACAAACCACACATTTGTGTGCATGTATGTCACTCAATGTAGCTGCCACGGTTCCGCGATCCGGATGAATCCCTTCGACGGGCGTTTTCCCCGTTGGAATCGTGCGTAAGTGGAAATTTCACTCAATGCACAACAAAACCACCACGTCAACCAGCGACGTGTGACATCGCAAAGCGTGAGCAGGGAATGGCGGTGGTGTGAAGGAAGGCAAAGGTAGATTTTATCACTTCCACGAGCGTGTATCCATCCCGGACTGACGAGCTATTAACAGGGCTTTTCTCTTCACCTGCTTGATTAACTATTAAACCGATGAAATCGAATCAATGAATCACGGTATCGAGCAGTCAAATGGGAATCTAAAACATCGCGTCGAGCTTCCGACTTCCCACAAACGCACGCACCTACACCGGCTGCACATCCAGCGACCAAGTGGTCGACGTAGAATATGGGACTGTGAAACCATCGGGTTGTATGGAAGGCGAACATTTTCGGGCGTCACCACACTACCCAACGTACAACCCATTTCAAACCGGCGCGTACGCCCCGCCTGGTAAGAGCTTGTGAATATTTTATGCACGTGAGAATGTGACCTCCTCCCTACGGAAGGAGAGCCCCGGTTTTCCAATGGTTGGCTCGAATTACCAGCGTTCAATTATGCAGTCCGATGCTATCGAGAGCTGCCTGCTGCAGTCTGGTCGTGAGGTCGTGAAAGCAGGTCCCGATGCCGTTCACCATGCTCAGGCCAGCAAAGCGACCGGGGTCGATTGACACGATTACGTTAGCCACCGGAACACGAGTCGTAAGCGCCCTGTAATTGAGTTGAGATTCTGAGATGCGTCGCCTAACTGAGAGCACTGTTTCGATGTTGTTTAGTTTTTTTTTTTACATGTCCGTAATGCAGTTTGAAGCAAGAAAACATATCCTTACGAAAGCAAGAAACAAACCCCGTCCAGCGGTGGGAATTGAATATACAATATTGATGAACGTAGAAATAGAAAGGCATAAAAACAGTCCAGAAAGCTTGAAGCCAGGGAAAGATCCATGCATGGAGGGTAATAACTAGCGGATACAGCCAAATTAAAACAAAGTCCTTTGTATGCTTAGAACGTAGAACAAAGATATCTCAAAAGTATTTTTAACATCACTTCAATCTAAAGTTAATATTTTACATATTATTTATCTATTGAACATTGAAGTTAATCATACCCTTCTTATGTTCCCTTTAAGCCGTCAATTAAAGCCGTGATTTTGCTAATAAATATAACGCGATCAGGGCATCCGTAAAATATTAAAAGCGTTGCTTGGAAAACCATCAACCCTATTAACAATAGAACATTGTACCAAAATGTAGATTAAGCAGCTTTTGACTAAACAATATAAAATTTATTTTCTTCTGCTCTATTGCGTTTTTTTTACCTTTGTTAGGACAAGGGAAAGAAGTCGATAATAAAGGTAGTGGTGGGTTGAAAGTACAAATATAATTATTGAATATTGTGTAATTTTTTTACCTATGTTAGGTCAAGTGAAAGAAGTCGATAATAAAGGTTGTGGTGGGTTGAAAGTTCAAATATAATTATTGAATATTGTGTAAATTTGTTTGACCTATGTTAGGTCAAGTGAAAGAAGTCGATAATAAACGTTGTGATGGGTTGAAAGTACAAATATAATTATTGAATAAAATGAGGTTAAACAAATTATAATGTCTCCATAGTGTAAATATATGTTTTTCAAAAACGAAAATAACGAAAGTAACGAAATAATAACACTGTTCATCACACAAAAAGTTTGCTCGAAAAACTGGAAACAGCCCGCGCATGATTGTAATTGATTCAATTCTCCTCATTCCGATCGGTACAATATCGGCTTTCATAACATGACACTTGCGGCATTAAAGATATGCCCATCAAATCAAAATACCGACGCGTCCGTAATTAAACCACTTGCATAAATAGCGCGTACTGGTTAAACGTACTCGCTTTTCTAAAATACATTTCTGCTCTCCACCCTTCCTTCCGCCGGCGAAGGTAAATTACTTTCACAGGCCAATTGGGCGAAACCCGTGCGAGAAAAGATTGTGGCCCGGGAGAGGGTGAAAAAAAATTAAAACAAACTCAAAATGCCATTCCACGTCCTTCCGTTGGCCTTTTGCAAGTTTGAGAGGGATTTACGTGAGCATGAAAAAAAAAAAATGATAATACTTACGTCACAACGAGACGAGCCGCGTAGGAATCTACCTTTGAGTACGACAGTAAATTATATGCTCGTAAAACTTATGCTCTGCGTATAAATAATGAACCCGTTCCTATTCTACTGATGTGGCCATATTATCTGCCCGTTGTCCGCACACCCATAAGCTACACCCAAGACAATCAAACCGTTTTCAGACGAGATCAATCTAACAAGTTGTTTAAAAGTTAATTTAATTTTCATTAGCATCACCGGCAATCGGCGCTCTGGCGAACGTACTCAGCGTCACTCGCTGTTGTCAACAGAGGTTGAGCAGCTTACCAAAGCGAAGGCTTGCCGGGCGCTGCGTCCTACTGGGCGCAACGGAAATCTAAACACACCCAACGCGACCGGCAACTATACCGAGCGGTGGAAAACACGGAAAAGAGACCGGCGGGACATTAAAAACTAATGACTTTTCTCAGCTAATTTTAAACGGCCTCCCAAAAAATCATCCAACATCCTGCCTTGATTCACGCGCTCTTTCGTTCCCGTTTTGGCCACACACTTGCTGACGGGCGGGCGGACGACCGTTGGTCGTCATCAGTCTCACTTTAACTCGAACGATGGTCGAATGCTCGCAAACGACAACTACAGCACGACGACAACCGCCGTCTGCCCCAATAAAGTCGCGTCGGACCTTTGCCCATCGTGAGTCTCCGACCGTCGCGTAGCGGTATCATTTTCACCCAAGCGTACATTCCACACAGCGGAAGGGACGGACGTCGTTGGGCGCGGGTAGCGAATATGCTTCCGTCACCCATGGCCAGGTGCCATCTTAGTCGGTACGCGAAAACGGTTACGACACACCAGGCGCCTCCATCGAAAGGAGTCGAGATTATCTTTCTAATTTTTTTATTTCATTTTCCGGAGGAATACATCTATTTCAATCGTGCTTGGATCAGATTACCACTTGGCAATACTATTGAACACAGTTATTACATGGTTTAAGTATTTTTGCTTTTTTTTGTTTAGCTTCATCATTACAGCATACAATTGAGTTGCTAAAACCTCAGTACAAACAACCTTTTCCTTTCTTTACAAACAACTGTTTCTTTCTTTTCACACCCTCAAGCACATTGTGTGAAGCAAAATGATCACAGCGACAACGCATTTGGTGTTGAATGACACAATCAAATCGCTTCGTCTTGTTGATGAGTGTGTTTAATTTTTCGTTTCTTCATTCGCCCTTTTAAATGCTCATTGCTCACTGGGCGAGACTAAGACTGGTAACAAAAGAAATTCCCGTCACCTGGCGCGGATGGCTGAGGGTGGTGTAAAATTGGGAAAGGGGAAACAAAGAACTCGAGACGGACATTAACGAGAAGAACGTGTGGATTTTAATTTTTTGCTCCCCCGGGTGGGGTTTGAAGCGTACCGAATGCTTTAACCGACAACAGACAAGAGCCGAGGGTACGGAGGGCATGTGTGTGTGTGAAAGAGAGAGAGTTGGGTCTGGGAAACGTTACAGCCGTCGGTCGGCAGATAGTAAAGGAGCAGAGGCGTGAGAAATATTTAGAAAAACACACACACACACACATACAGAAAACGCCCCACCCGAACACGTCAATGTCAGCGAGCTGATTGATGATTAGCATCTGATAGCGGATGAAGAAAGTGATCAGCTTGCGTCTGCTCGCGCCCGCCTTTCTGCGTTGGAGGGATACAAAAAACAAAACCGATCGTAAAGACGCGACGAAACCGTCGGCTCGAGACTCGTTCAAGGCCACCAGACCTCGTTGCCTGGTCATCGGGCGAGGAAAGGATACAGGATGACACTTGTGTGAATATTGAAGTCGCAACAACCGTATCTTATCCCAGACCCCAGGCATCGAGAGTGAGACATTATCGCAATGCTGTGGACCTTTCGGGCTCTACGATATTTATAAACGGGCTGGCGTAAGCCGGGCAACATTTTGAGGAAATGCTTGCCTTAACCGCAGGGTAGTCGGCGCTGGTTGCGAGTATGTTTAAGTACACGCACCAAATGGCACATTTTGCGAGAGTGAGAGAAGGTAAAAGAGAACAAGTTAGAAACCCACCCTAAAGCTGTATCACATTCTTCGAACTGCAAGATTTAAATGAAAACACATGAACAACAGCCACAATACAAAATATTTTCTACCGAATTTCTTCAAAAGAGAGCCAAATGAATCAGCATGGCTCAACCGGGTAAGGCATCCGAGGTGTGCAGAGTGGTTTGGCAGGGGTGATAATTGCGGAGGCGCTGCAAATGAGCTCTTGAGAGTCAAACCGACCGGCGGTGGTTCGTTTGCCAAACGTGCTCGGCACAATCGGATGGCTCCCTGCGGTGCGCGCTACGAAAATGAAATGTTGCACCCTTTTTCCTGGCCGCACATACGGCCAAAATGTTTGTCATACTTTTTGTCCACTTTCCTAACGCACCATGGGGCGAACCGCTTTGAGATGAGCATGAGTGTAGCAGCACTTTAAGACTTCACGATAGTGCAGTATGCTACGTTTGGTTCTCGAAGAATGGAACGTGCCATCGGTGGAAGACAAAAATGTAAGCGTGCTGAGGGGTTCCCTTGATGGTGTCTTATGATGTATGCTGTAAGTGCAGCACTCTGTGGAAGCAGATGTTGTAATAGAAGGGATGCAGCGTGAGATAATGGTATCCGTTATTACTGTATGGATGCTTTTTCCTTCCCGAATTGGAAACTAATGTTTGAAAAAGGATTGAAATTATGTCGTTTGGTTTAAAGCATGTTGTTTCTGGTATTTTAGTCCATTTTAAAAGAACAATACATGAGGTAAACTTTACATATTCTATGAATAACATATCGGATTAATAATTAGACCTTTTTTATACATCCTATTTCATTATTTATGTATGTAAAAAATAAAGAGCTCCATGAAATCTTTCCAAATTTTGTAAATGATTTATTACTCTACGTCTCACCTCAAAATTATCTTTTAAATATCAAATATTCCTTAATGCAATTCAATGTCTCAAGGCAATATTTTAAAGAATCTAATTCTTTACTATTATGCAATATTTATGACTAAAACATGGGAGACAATATAATTATCTTCTCACCACAATAAAGAAAGGTATCATTTTCACCATGGCTGAGCTTCTTACGCGCCATAAGCATTTATTTTTTTAACCTATGTTCTAGATAACACCATTTGCATTGTTGAAGATGTGGAAATTTTTTGTATAAATCTAACGAACGGTCTAAAATTCTAACTCACTTTGTATAAATCCAATGAATTTTTATGGTCTAAAAATCTAACTCACAAGGAAATGGGTTGAAAATAAACGGCAAAAACGAGGAAAAACCTACAACTCATCCTCTTTGCGAATCCTTCACACTTCATCGACTTAATTATTACTTTCCGCCGCAGTACGAACCAATATATTACCCCGATAAAGCCCGTTCGCAATTCGATACTTGCATGCGTATGGTTTCGGCACACGCTGGAAGCCCATCCCTAAACAGGGCACGTTCCATCGGCATCGGTTCTCCATCGGGCCCGGAGAAACTCATATGAATCGCTAGAGGAATGTCTAATTTTCGCTATCCTTTCGCCGAGCGAGCGCAACCGAAAAGAAA
>KE524705.1:449437-468144 GCA_000441895.2 Anopheles sinensis | reverse complement strand
CGTTCTGTGGCATGTCGAGCAAAAGGTGCTTTGATTTCACACCTCATCAGCTCGAACTACATTGATCCGTAGGCCGGTGAGGTTTCGGGAGGAAAATGTTTCGAGTTAAACAGTTTAATAGAGTCGTGCTTTCGTGCACACACTACACGAATAATCGTCAAAAAAATTCAAAAATAAAAAATAAAAATCGTGACACCGAAACGATATTTCTAATATATCTTAATTTGATACAACACGTATAAAAACAAAGGAAAATGCACACCAATAATATTATTTTATTTCCACTTTTCTAGCAAATGACTGATATGTATTTTTTGTTAGCGTTGGATTAAACGCACGAGACCAATTTCGAAAAGTCAAAAGGGAGTAATTAGTCTTTACTGAAAAACGTACTACTTGACATAAATGTCGTGAATGAGCTTCTGTATTAATGTTTTAATTTGCCCTCATTTGCTCACCCATGAACACAATATAAACCGTGACGCTTGAGAAACACTTCGCAAATCATTTTTCATTTAAGACCATTTGTTTTATTCCCATTGTACAACGGAAAGAAAAATGTAAAACTGAAAACATAAACTCCTACACACAATTTTTAAACACATACTTCAAAACTTACTCATCCATTACCGAGCGCTGTGTTTCAGGGAGCAGGGCGAGTGTGGAAAGCAAACACCACCGCACTTGCTTTGGCTTGCGTCATGCCGTTGGGCGCAAAAGGACTCCGCTTAAGGAAACCCCAGACCCGCGTCGCAAACCCATTCGCAATGGTTTGTTTTTCTTTTCCCAATATTTGCATTCCGATCTCGACCACGCGGATGATCTATTGCCGAAGTCGAAGGTGATCTCATTGCAATCCCCCATCATTTCGACGGTAATGAGTTCCAAAGAAACAAAACAAGAAGAGGGGGAAAACAAGCGCAAACACCCATTGAATCATGCCTCTCAATAGCCTCACCCGCCGGTGGATCGGATTCATGGCTTTTGTTTCGTAAACTTTCACCTTCTCGTGCTCGAGCGGGTGGATTTGTTTACGTTACGAAACGCTGGTAACAATTTTCCAAAATCCATTCTACCCCCACCCTACTGTTCGTTTCATTAAACATGACTCAGCCAGCGGTCGTCCCTTCTTCGTCATCGGTGTCATGCCGGTGTCGGAGGAGGCGTCGTCAATTATTACCATTAAATTTTGCTTTTATTATAACACCACGTGCGCAAAGGAAAGCAAAAAAGTCAAGGTGGTGGTTAGGGAAAAAAAACGGAATGTGCAAAAAGGTACACGCACGGTACACCACGAGGGGTGGAAATGAGGGGTTCGAGAGAAAAAAAAAATGAAATGAAACCCGGAACGGGTCGCTCGCACGAGACACGAAGCTGATAAACAGTTTTATGGGTTGATGGGAGCCGGTTTGGCCCAGATCGAACCGCAGGGCTAGGAAATCCTAGGTAAGCCCGAAGGTAGGCAAAAAAGAAGCATAACCACCCACCGGGCTGACTGACGAACGCGAGCACGTCATCCGGTCGCGTTTTTCCCTTCACTCCTTGGCAAAGTCGTTAATAATCTCATTAAGGTGGCTGGTTCAAGAACGGAACCGTTCCGGCGTGTAGCCCCCGAACACGCGGGGCGGGTTTTCCTGGTGCGTTTTGTTGTTCCCGTTGGTGTTCTGTTTTCTTGAGGTACGGTATGTTTTCCTTGAACGGAAAAAAGTTACATCCCCGAGGACATCGTCGGCCGGCCGAACGTCAGCGGCAACCTTGCGGGGGACTGAAAGGCGGCCACACGTGTATGGCCGGGTTGGTTGGTGTTGCATCAGTACGCTTGGAAGGGTTTGAAACAGCCCCCCTGTTACCCACCGTGCTCACAATAATCGAAGGAAGATGGGGAATAAAATATCCACCATCAACCATCGGAATTTGCTGACTCTTGCCCAATTTTCGGTGACGAAAATCGATCACATCACTGCGACCTTTACGGTAATCGGTGCTGTAAAGGGCAATCACCGGGAAAAGAGGGCCATTTCAAGCTCGGATTTTAATGACCATTTAATACCGTGAGCCTATTTCTTTGTCGTAGGTAATTGATAATTTTTCCCCATAAACTCACTGAAGAAAGAAATTCCCTTCATCAAATTTCCATCAGTAGAAAATAAAGCACCATTCTTCGCTGCAACCTGCTGGACATATTTCATGCCCAAATGTTAGGTACCGCAAACGTGATTGCATTACAAATCATATCGGCAGATCGATCCCAGATGCCCACCATTTTTCGGCCCATCTCACGCCCGGCGAACGAATGTTATTATTTTTACTTAACACCCACTTTCCAACAACAGGCAAAGTTTGCTTTGCTTCACACTAGCTTCTGCACTATTTTCCAGCTTACCGAAGCGTGCCAAAGAAAACACCCAAACCGGCCGGACGGTGGGTGTGTAAATCTTACCCCCAATACCCCCATCACCTTGGTTGCCTTGGAAATTAATCGATTTTGCTGTTTGAGCTCTAGCGACGTGCAACTAATAATGAATGTGTTGGTTTTGCTGGAAGCCATTGCGAAGTGTTGTTTGCCGGTGGGTTGGAAAGCTATTAACGGGGTTTAACAATATTTTAAAACCATGGCTTTAAACTACTCCACACGCAAAAACACACACTGCTTCGTCCTCGTACCCGATTAGTAGCGCTCGGTTTCAAGCCGTGCCGTAGGTGCGATCGGTTTTGTTTTTCACTTTGGAAATTAGTGTGTAATTAGGGCCTTGTTTGCAACATAGCCTGTAAGAGCTCAGCAATGAAGCACCTGATAATTCATAGTTGGTATGAGTTGGTGAACACACAGGTTTAAATTTGTTTAATTCTGTTACTCTCATTTCCATGTTTAAAATATTTACCTGACCCGCAGATTTTATATCAGTACATTCCATTCTACATTAGATCGAGTTTTCAACTGATTATCACGTAGATTTTCCAAAAAACCAACTAAAGAAAGAATTCTTACATGTAAAACAAATTTGAAAGTAATAAAATTATCATATTTTGAATTCGACGCTTTGCGTCGCCTCAAAATCTTTTCATAAGGCTCAGTGCGTGTAAAATAAATTGTTTCATGCCTCCTTCATGGATACACATACTCCTAGGCATGAAAAATATGTATGAAAAATAGATATTCATCCATGTCACATTTGATTTGCGCCCTACAACAATCGTGCCTCGTTTCGAAAGAGTTTTGCATATGAATAAATGTCCTGAAAACTCACGAAACACAATCATAATACTATTTAAATCAAATGCCTACGGAGCCGCACTTATCACGCCACCACATTAAACCTACAAAATAAAACGCTCTTGTGAAAACTTTAAATTTTACATAATAAACTTGTTCCCCCAGCCAAACACCACTCGCTCTACGTGAGCGATTAAGGTGACCCTCGTAAACTTTATGGTGACCTTTGCCACAGCCTGGTCGTCGGGAGGCTTCTTCAGCCACCCGTTCGTCAGTGCGCTAGCTTTCCGTGTCCCTTTGGTGCCGTTTGGCGCCACCGGAGCGGTCCAGAGCGTAATCGTTTCGTCCGCCGAAATCCACGTTAATTAAATGATCACTTCAAAAAAGGCCCCAACGCGGAGTTCCACCGTGTGCCGTGTACCGACGGTTTGGAGAAAAACCAAAAAAATCCCTCAAATGCTGGTGGTATGCAAAGCCGTAAAGGTACTTTTAAAATGAGTGTTTCGTTTGGCAAGAGGAGGGAGAGAGAGGAAGAGAGAGAGTTAAACCATAATCACTTCGCCATCCCGCAGGTAATGTTTTGGTGGTGGACCTTTAAATCCGGACCCCTCCTTCGTGGCCTCAGGAGGCCTTTTAGCACCGGGTTGTGGCCGGGACCATTTGCAGAGGTTTTCCACGGCTGGTTTATGCTACCTTTCGCCTCACGGAAACCGCACCGTGTCGCGGTTTTCCCACCGTGTTGTGGCCACCTAACGAGCATCGCAGTTGCAGTTGCTGCGGTGACTGTTCGTGGCATGTTTTATTACTTTTCGGGTAGTGTTTTATGGCAAAGGGGTGGCATTTTCCAGTGAGGTGGTGCAAACCATAAAAAAACAGGATGAATAAATAAATGTATCCACCACACGGTTCGGGTTTCAATTTGACCTTACCGCAGAAATCCGTAGGTGTATTAGTTATTACAAGTTTTCAAACAAATTACCCATGGTATCGTCGAAGCCTTTTCCCAGCTCGGGATGGAAGTTTGATGAAAAATAAATAAATTTAAATTGTTTCACCCGGAACAGCAATCAACCCGCCGTCCCAAAAAGAGTGTGCGTGCGACTGTGCGTGTTCGTGTCGAAACGATAAAGCGCCAACCGCTCCAACCTCGATGCTGTTGCATCAAGCTCACCGTCCTGAACGAAATGGGTGAAAAAACTGGTGGGCCGGTCCTAACGGGAATGTTATACAAGTCAAAATTTCCCTCTATCGACACGGAACGTCGGCCGAACGTGAGGCAAAATAAAACTACAAAATACGACGCACGAATCAACATAAATGGTTCCGTGATACTCTGGCCCACCCGGTTACCTTGACCTTGACCTACCTCCAGTATAGTGTTTTTCCTATTCACACACCAATAGCATGAAGAAAAGTAACGTTTTTTTCCCCTATGACAGCATAAATTTTTATGTTGCTCCTAATGGAACGACACAAATCCGAATGTGCCGAACACAAACAGGCAAAAAGCAGCATAGCAAACAAAAAAACCGCGACAAATATTCCCTTTACAGTCAGATCCGTCCGGCCGCGCGCGTTATGGCGACCATTGTCTATAATTATCTCGAACCATTTTGCTCCACTTTTCCACGGGCACTCGGTTAATGACTTCGGTGCTAAAGGGTCGCAGTAGCGAGTGGCCACTTGGCCAGTTCACCGCCCTCTTCCGCCCTCCACCCTCGGCCACCGCCCGGATCATCGCATAATCGCTAACGACACCGACTGTCGGGGGCTATTAGGGCGGAAAACTCCCGCTACCAATGCGCCTTTTTTTTACACGCGACCATCGAACTGCACTCGAGCGTCGAGGGGAGAAATCGCGCGATGAATCGATGGCCAAGTACCGAATGGAAACGGTACGATGGTAAGCCCGACTCCGAACCGGGTTGGAGTGTCCTTTTTTCCGATATAATCACTCCACTGAGGCAACCGGGAGGAAAATAAATCGAAACCGGTAAGAAAATTACTATAATTTTCGTACGGAGCGCAAATATTCAGGCAACCGCTGCCGGACATTATTTGTGTCTGGAAGCAAACGAAAAAAAAAAACAATTCGAAACAGGAAAAAGGGAAAACAACGTCCTACCAACCGTGCCTGTATCTAGATCGGGACAGTTCTCCTTGGCTGAGGTTTTGCTCGTTAGCTGCACGCGAAAGCATTCACTGCTCGGGCAACTGCCGAAGGATAAGTGAATCAGATAGCATTACTTCAAAGTTGTTTATTTATGAAAATCTCCGTAACAACAGGCACAAACAAATGGAGGAAAAAGATGTGTGTCGTTTTGAAACAGTTGAAAAGACGGTTTATGGTGAATGTAGGAAAATTTTTAATAGTGAGTGTTGTAAACAGCAGAAATAAAACTAACCGGCAATAAAACTAAACAACCAAAGTGTCCCTGACGGACTGGATGGAAAAAGATAAACATTTTACCAGTAGGTACAAATATAATGCACATTTGAAATATAACCACGTTTGATTTTTATGCACTATTGGAAATTATGGTTCCTAGTAATTTACATTACAGCACAGCATTTGCGGCTTGAACGTAGCCATTTTAGCCATAAACCTGTCATCGTAAACCAAAAACCGTTGCTGGTGTCGGTGTTTAGCTTCTAACGCAACAAATTAACACTAAGACACGTGCAGGAGTTTCAACCCAGCGTTTTCATTCCGTTGAAACATTTTATAATGAAATTAATTTAATCCTACCGCCTAAAATCGTTGTACCATCGAGGAGTGATGCCAAACCGCACAGCAATGAAGACCGGCGCACGTTCACTTTTGCACTGTGGAAATTCTGTACCTTGAGACAAATCTCCATCGACAATGGCAAACATAGACGAACACGATTCAATGAGCCCATTCGATTTTACAACGTCTTAGGCATTCAATTCCGACGCGCACCGGAAGGTGATGAAGCACTCTCAGCCTGAAATGGAAAACGGAACGTGCTGGAAATCTTCACCACAAGTCGGGGAACATTCAGAGTGTCTGTCGGGTCAGAGGCTGTAGGCCGGAAAACAGTTTCGGCATGTTCAGTCACAACCGGCACCTTCCGGTGCGTGTTGTAGGAGAACGGGAAGCAGTGTGCGTTAGGGGCGGACATTTAATTCCACGGTAACCACGTACTATGGAAGACGTTCCCTTTCGAGTGGGTGTTTGTGCGAATTTAATTAATCAATCCATGTCAGTGCGCGTACAGAAATTTTGTACCTAATCCGGCAGGCAAACGTCGGCAATCATTCTGTCGACCTTTTCCATCGACCTTGCAAGCGAGCAACCAAGAAAACAGGCATAGCCGTTCTTGTTCCCTGCTCTGGTACGTTGAAGCAAACTTTCGCCGAAAAACTGTCGACGGCAACGTTTTACTTCCATTTCGGGCAGCGAGAAAATTACTCCTAGATGAAACTCATTACATTTCTCATTAGAAAACTTCTCGCCAGAAACGCACCTCCCTTCGTCAATTGGAGGGTGATTTAAAATCATCAAATAAACACACTCACCCATGCCTACGCCACGCCGGAGCTTGATCGTTCCGAGAAGGCACTCTGCTTTGTTCGAAAGTAATTGGATACGGGATGTAATTAGACGTAAGAGCGGTCCCGACCCAACTCACGGTTGGTACTTGATCTTGAACATTTTAAATATAATAGTCGTTGATCGTTTAAATTGCTCCCCTTCATTGGGTGAATGTTTATATCGTCTCTAATGGGACTAAACTCTACCGCTGGTTTCGTTCTTAATCAGCGTCAAACGAGACAGCACCCGATTGAGGTGAAGACAAAACTGGGGCGAACATTTTTGTTTTTCCAATCGGTTAGCACTGTCAGGTGTAATAGTCGTTTCTGGCTATATCCTGGCTGCCCTGTCTACGTAGTATGCGGGTGCGTCTTATTCGCAGAAATTCTTAACCACGCCAGCCTCCATCCGATCCGATGTTCACATTTCCCACAAAGATGCTCCGGATATTAACTCACAAATAGAAAAGGAAAAATATTTTCTCGTCCGTGTGGCGAACGAAGAAGGCAAGAAACTCAACGTTTCCAATAAGATCCAGTAAGGCTACGGCACACGGGGAAAAACAGAATTAGAAACCACATCCACACCGTGTTTTTCATCCCCTGCCGGATGTGGCAAATTGATTTTGAAGGGTTCCTCCCGCTTCGAAGGCGCACTCCCGCAACATCCGGATCTTCGCTCCAGAATGGCGGGCGCATATCTTGTACGGACGGGACTAACCTCATTTAATCACTGATTAGTCGGTCGTCGCTCGATGTATCGCTTCCATTCAGGCGTGTCGGTAAAAAGTTCGTGGCGCAGAATTTTGGGACCGAAGGGAAGAAATGGGGAATATGGATGTGGAAAAAGGAATCGGGATCAGGGGTTACTACGGGCTTCCATTCATCCGGTTGCTTTTGCCCGGGCCCTAGCAGCCATTCCCTTCCTTCCATGTGGTGTCGTGTGAGTGTAAGTGTATATGTATGTGGGGAGCGCACGTAATACTGGTGGCTTGGCCCGGATTAAACCGCCTTCATCGCCTGTTCCTTCACGGCATGACGACGACGACGACGACGACGACGACGGTGACTGTGGCGGCTTCAAGCATGTCGATCGATATCCTTACCGCTTAGAAGGCCTCCCGGCCCATGTGGAGGTCACCCACATCACCATCGTCACACCAATACCACAACCACCGATTGCTTCGATTCGCACAAAATCCAAACTCGCCCACATAGCCATGGCGAATCGTAGGGCTCGAGTTTCTGGCCAAGGCGAAGTGAAGTTGTTTCCCGGCACGGCTCGAGGGCACACGGTAGGTGTGCGCCTTGCAGTACCATGTCACCAACACCCGCGCACGTTCGCGTCCTAACGAAAACCACACGGGGCCCCACGACGACGACGACGACGACGACGAGACGCATCGACGACCCCGTGAGATTCCGGGAACGTACGGAACGGTAAGCAATCCACAATATTTACCGCAACAAGAGAAGAAAAAAATGAGTCTTCTGGAAGTAAAATGTGAGAAACACTGTCCCACGACCGGGCTGCTAGGGTTCGGGTTTTCCTTTCCTTTATCCCCCTCCCCAAGCCAAAGCTCCCGCTGCCAAATGTCGGCGACCCCGGCGCGACGACGCAAGAAAAATGATCCCCGAGAGGGGCAAATGAAGAAAAATGAATATGAAACATGTCAAACGGTATTTTCTGCCATCGCAGCCGGGAGCTGCGTCGCGTCCCGGGTTCACCTTTTCGCTCCCCTACCCATCGCCACGATCGTTTGCCACGGTGACTTCCTGTCCCGGGAGGAGTTCCCTAGGCCCTGGTGGAGTTAGGTGGCCCAAATATTTCCCCTCGTCGCAGCGGGCGCAAAAGCGAACAGCGTCGAGGACGAGGGAGTACGAAAAGTTTTCCGGCATCTAGGGGACCTTTTGTCCAAACCTCTAGGACATTTTGGAACCGGTCGGACTATGTGTGACAGCTGCTCGAAACGCCTCTAGGATGAAGGAAAGTGAATGGATGAGGAGACTGATTGAACGGTCAAATACTGCTGGACGTGTTTGCGTGTGTGTCGTGCGAACAGAATTCATCTTAATCAGATGGACAATGTACTCTGTGTTTATGGATTTTCTTATGAGTTTGAAGTA
Organism: Anopheles sinensis; assembly: GCA_000441895.2. Taxonomy (NCBI): domain Eukaryota; kingdom Metazoa; phylum Arthropoda; class Insecta; order Diptera; family Culicidae; genus Anopheles; species Anopheles sinensis. The sequence goes on along the minus strand of KE524705.1, from coordinate 459,245 downwards.
TAACTCATACATCTTATACATTGTGTACATCGTAAGCAAAATTCAAAAAATTGTTCGCACAACAGGGTAAAAAATCATCACTTTGTTAAACATTTTTGCAATAATATACATTTTTAGAACATCAAATTCTCCAAAAAATGAGGTATGGTTTGAAAAAACTTATGTTGCATTGTAACTTCTAGAAAAAACATACTGCTGTTCAAATGAAGTGTTGGTACCACTAATAAAAAAAGAACCTCTTAATATTGAAATTAAAAATTTTTAATGTGACACATAATATTTAAAAAACTTCTCCTGTTAATTTATTAACGATGTATTCTTCCCGACAAGCTCTTTGTCACAAAACTGTATTGCGATGATCAGGATATTTATCTTTTTTCCTCTCATCTTTAACTTGCCTTTGTTATGTTGCCTCACACGGTAACATCCTAACGTATGGTGGGAATATTCGAATTCATGCCCACTAACACTGCTTTCCCAATCTTTGTTCCTCTTCCTTTTTTGTTGGCGAAATGTTTGCACTAAAGCTCCACCCCTAATCTCCACTAAATGGCCATCTCTCGTGACGCGGTCGGTCGATCGAAATGGTCAATGAATAAAAGATGATGATGCCCTCGGCCACTTGATTGCCAAATAGACCCAGCATGTGTGTGTGCGCGTATCTTTCGATGCGATTGTTTAATGATCACTTATCGAATATTACATTTCATGCGCAAGGCAGAGGGCGTACGGAATAGGAGGACCTATAGGAAGTGGCACCATAAATGTATGTGATGGGATAAATGTCCCATAAAACAGATTAGGCGCCTAGGATTCCGTGAAAATAGTAAGTTATGTGTTCTCCTTTATAAAAGATATTATTTCGTACCACAGTTAAGGACTTTAATAAGAACAGGAACGTGTTTTAAAAGAATTATTTTGCCAGTTATTCTGGATTTACTGTCCATGTTCTGTTTTTCGTGTTGTACAATTATACAGTTCAGACATTTAGCAATGAGACATTTTTAGCAATCAGCCCCTCAGCACGTTCTTTCAAACTGCATAATTATTCGTTATTTTTATCAAATTGAATTAGTTCAACTCGCACGCCGAATGGCGAACAAATCGCCTAAATGGCCCTACTTTCCGCAGGTACCTTCGTACCACCCACCAGCGTTACATAAGACTGAGGATGGGGGGATCGGCACCCGACACTAGTCACAGGCCTCCCGCCAGTCGGAAGAGTGTAATCCGGGTCCTGTCAGTTCGTTACAATTGATTACGCTGTCACGTCAATATTTACAAGCGCGACAATTCGCCCAGTGTGTCGCGTCGTTGCTGTTGGTGTTTCTGCATTTTTGCTCAGTTTTCCACCATTTCGTTCCCACCGTCCGCACACCTTGACCACATACCGGCAAAGGTAGTGGCGGTCTGGAGTAGCGCAAGGGTGGTGGGTTGCTGAAGCCCGCGTAACGACCGTGCGGAAACCACCGAGCGTATCGACCTCGCATAAATTACCCTTTGACGTAATGGGGCAAGACATTCGGGTGTGCGGGTTTCCTTTTGGTGTTTCATGTTTCCCTTCGGAGAAACACACCAACACACAGGAAGGATGCGAACGGAACCGGTCGGCCACCGAGGAAGTCCTAGTTCCGCGGCAAACATAGCTGCCCCTTGTATGTAGGTGGGTGGCTCAGGTTTCCGGCCGGAACAGGGAAGCCAACATTAGACCGCACAACAATTTGATCTGACCGCTGCGGATCCGGTGCTCGTGTGCGGCCGGTCCTCCCCCTGTTTGCACATTTGGCTGACAGGTTTTACAGGAATATGATCGACCGCAGCTGTTTGACGTTGCTCGACATCGCGCCGGTTATTCTTTCTCCGGCTTTATCTAACACCGTTCGGGTAAACACCGTCCAATCGAACCAATCCCGCGCGCAAACAACAACTTGGTTAGCCGCGCAAACATAAATGACCTCTGGCGAACAAAGTCCAGCCCTTGTCCGTGGAATACCCCTGTCCGTAGAATACCCCTGGCCATGTAGAACTCGTTGGAAATCCATTGATCTGAGCTCATCGTTTGTTAGTTTGCCTCCCCGAAGGTCAACCGCGATGAATATCGCCACGATATCGCACCCATCGACGACAGAAACAAAAAGAAAAGGCGCATAGTCAACTAACATACCGCTCTCACAACTTCACCCGACAAATAAGGCAGGATGTATACATTTTTAACAGCGTCAACCACCCACTCGTGCCGCCTGGTCCGGGCGTGGGAGCACCTTGGACTTCGGATGAATGGAATGTTCAATGAATTTGCGCCAAACGCCAGCCGCGCGCGCCTTCCCCCCGTCGCCGTCATCGTCCTATATTTAGCGCCGGGACTTTGTTATTTTTATCAACCGACGAAACTCGAACGCTTCGTTTGACAGCGTCGAGCCGTTTGTCCCCGCGAGCGGACGAATCGATTTACCTTGCGGACACACAAACACCTGGGCCAGGCGCAAGCGATAAGGAACCGCTTAGTGCTAGGAGCAGAAGACACGGGAACACCTTCTTACGCATCCGATAAGAGGGCATCGGAAAGAAACAATGTTACAGCAGCAATGCACCATTGATAGGAAACCGTAGACCGAGGGTCGGCGTTATCAGGATGCGGCATTTTGCTGCGATTGTGGCCATTGCTCATTATCGGCGGTGTGCGACATCAAGCACGAACCTTGCGGTAGGAACGATAACTGAAACTGGAACCTGTGGATTACCTGCCGAATTTTCTATCATCATTATACTACATTGGAATGTAATATATCTCTCATCAATCAACATGTGAACAAAGATGTCACAAGTTAAGACATCAAATGTCTTGACAAATCACGCACTTGTTGATCTCATGAAATAAATAAATCGAGGAAGAAAATGGTACATTTTGGTCACAATAGCAGAGGGTCACTTTAAAAAAATCGTCACACTCATTATATTGATCATATAACGATGAACTTGTTTTCTTGAGCTTCTAATAAAATTCATATAGAAATTTATCAATTTCATACTATTCGTCGTTACTTTGGCCCGATCAGTTTCTATATTGACCTCGCCTGTGTACCAGTTTTGGTCACGCTACAACAATGTTACATTAAAGTTTTTGATGATTCAAATAATTTTCAAAATAGGTAAGAAACTGCTATTAACTTTTATTGTAACCCATTAAATGAGGATAAATGTGTTAATTTGCTATTCAAATATCCACTTGTTTGAACAATGATTGCATTTTCATTTTGAAAGTCTCTGACAATCAGCTGTCAGGGTCAGAATGCGTATAAATTTCGTGTCACTCCAAACCAGAATTCCATGGCTCTATTTTGGTCCATCTTTACGTGGGGGAAACATTTTTCGATAAATAATTCCACGCATGATTCAGAATTGAAATGAAAAAACATTACTTCAGAATGTTCACGAAGTGGTTCCTTATTTTTGGATATAGGGAGAACTAGAACTACAGGCTTACGCCATGATGGAATAAAAATTAGACAACCTGGTAGATTTTAATGATTTTCTCGAAACACACTGATACAACCGCTTCGAACCTTTGCATTTAACTAGAATTAATCGCTTTTTAAACTGCAAAAAAAGTTGATCAAAATTACACGCATGGACCAAATGCCCTATTTGGTATTTGTAATATGAAGGTCTCAAATGGACAGCACGAACGTCCAAAGCGATCTTCATCTAACAGTAGCAATATCATAGTCATAAACAAACGATCCAAATGCACCAAAGCAACGAACTCCTGAGTAGACATTACAAACCACCTCGTTAAAGCCGTTCCAGTTCCCAACCGAAAGTCCCAATTTCCAATTTTCTAGTTCTCATTAAAATCTCTATCAGGTTTCTCTTTATCCATTGATGCAGTATTCTTCAAGAAAATTCTCCCGACATGTCGTCAGGAGGAAAAGTTTTCCGAGACAAGTTCCGGAGTTCATCGTTTTCCCATCCAATAGCCGTATTTTGTTTAGTTATTGGGATATAGGAAAAATTAAGAGTTTTATCGGTTACTTACATGATTTCGTTGTTCTCGAAGATGAGCTCGCCACTCTGGGCCTCGTAGTCCTTGCCCGCCTTGGCCGTGCCGTCCTCGGTCCAGAAGGGGACGCGGACCTTACCGCGGGCACCACTGTAGCGCTGCACCTTCATCTCGTACGTGCCGACCGATTCGACCAGCTCGTGATCTTTGCTCGTGAGCGCAAAGATACCGCTGTGATCGTCGTCCAGGATCATGACGGTGGCAATCTTGGGCGTGGCGAGGCACGCCGGCTCCGACGGGTTGCTCAGCTTGATGTAGAAGTGCTCGTCCTGCTCGAACACGTCGTCGTCGATGACCTGGATCTGGAAGCGCTGCTCGTCCACGCCGGGCGGAAACGTGAGCGTGCCCTTCTTGCCGATGTAGTCCGAGCCGGCCTCGGCCGACCCGTCCTCCGTCTCGAAGTCGACCGTCACCGAGCAGCCCAGGTCGCCGCGGCGCACGACGCGCACCTCGAACTCGCCGACCGACTCCATCACCGTGTAGTGGCCCGGCTCGAAGAACACCCGACAGGCGGCGTCCTCCGCGATCGTTTCCTCGACGTCGACGCGCTGCAGTTCCGCCTTCACCTCGCTCAGATCGGACTGGGCTCGCTCGGAGATTTTTCTCATAATGTTACCACTACCCATCATCTTGCGCGTGGCCTGGACGCGGTAGAAGGCGCGTGATTTGGGTCCCTTGTTCATCAGCTGCTCCTGCGCCATGATCTCGAGCTGCTCGAGGTCGTGCTGGGGGTACTTCTTGCGCAGGTCGCGCAGCGTGGAGATGTACTCGCGGCGACTCTCCTCGAAATCGCGCACCTCCTCGGTGACGCCGCCGTTCTCATCGATAGTATTCAATCGGTCGTCCCGATTATCCATCTCGAGTGCCGACTCCGCCTCGACCTGCACGATCACGCCCCGCTTGTTCATGCGGTACTGCTTGCTGATGTACTTGTACACCAGCAGGCGCCGGTCGGCGATGTACGCCGTCACCACCGTCGCCGGGAAGAACAGGAAGGTAAGGAAGCCCTCCCACATGTCGACGCGGCCGGGCGTGATCTGCGCGAGGATCAGATAGAGCCAGATGTACGCAAACACCGACCAGGTGGCGGTGACGAAAAACACACGCAGATGCTTGATCTTGCGCACCTCCCCATCCGGTATAACCAGAACGCAAATTGCCATGATAACGAAGAGATTGTAGGCGGCCGAACCGACGATCGTGCCGGGACCCAGATCACCGGCTTTGAAATTTTTCGCCACGATTTCGATGATCGACAACAGAATCTCCGGCGCGCTGGACCCGAGCGCCATCAGCGTCAGGTTGGCGACCGTTTCGTTCCAAACGCGGACGACGACGATCTGCTCTTCGCCGCCCGGTTTCTTCACGCGGACCTCCTTTTCCTTCGAGGTTATAACTTCAATAGCGGCCATAAAACGATCGCTCACGATCGACACACCGATGAATAGGTACAGCAGTGAGAAGAAGTACACGAGACCGCGCGCAATGCGGTCGCCGGTGGTCAGATTGTCCTCCGGCTGCCAGACCGGCAGTAATAGCCCATCTTGACACTTGGTATCCGAGTGTTGTCCAGCGGAGTGAATCGATCTATTAGACGGTGAAGACGCACCGTTGGTTACGGAAGCTGTTGTCATTGATAACGCGACTGATAGGAGGACGAACGTGCCCATTGCCAGTTTCAGTCGGAAATTCGTTGTCGACGCCATTATGAGTTACTTTGGGGGTATGTTTTTCCTTTATGCAGATGATGGAGAATGGTGCAAATTTTGTTCTCTAAAGCGTTCCAAATATGTGATGATCGATATTATTGCGCCTGTAATTTGCCTTGATATTTTTGTTCTACTTTTGGCTTCTAGCGTTTTAAAGTGTCAAATCTACTTGCGTTGTGAATTGGGCTTTTGGACTATTTACTTATGGCGTATGACAGGGAGGATCGTGCACTTTTTTTAGAGAGTAGTCACGCTGCCAATGAGTGTGTGCTATTGGTTAGGCTACCGTGGACGAAGTAGTGGAACGTCGAATGGGTATGGGTGTGTATGTGTGCTTGTTTGTGGGCAAACACCCGGTGATCTTCGGCCGACCTGGTGTATATTTATATCCAATTCCAGGTTTCTCGTTAGCTACGCTCAAATACGCTTTTGGGTACGGTGTCTGGGGAGGTCAACGCTGCGGAACGCGCGCGCCCTGTGTCTAGCGAGGTCCTGTTCGTTGGCGCTACTCTACACAGTGATCCGTGGGTTCGTTAGTGTTCGTGTGGGGTTTTACTTTTCGCTTTGCGTTCGTTGGTAACGTTACTTGCGCCGTATCTGGGCTGCTAGGATCCGTTGGAAGTTGAGGGGAGGGCTAGTCCTTGTGGTGAGGAGTAGGTGCGGCCTTGCGCAATTTTCGGCGACAAATCAATCGATCGATTGATTCGGTCTTGTGGTGTTGGTGATGTTGGGTGCTGGTGCCGGTGCTGCAGGCGGGAAAACTCTACTATGCTGTGGGTTTTAGTAGGCGTCTGGCGCTTTGAGCTGATCCGCTGCCGGCTGATGCTTTGTAGCCGTTCGGGAGCTGCTGCTGCTGCTGCTGCTGCTCTACTCTACTTGCTTGGCTTGTACAATTTAGCGACGGGACGTCGTGCACCTGCTCGCGATGACGTTGGTTTTAGTGACACAAGCGGCCAAAGCTACGGTTTCGGGCGAAGCCTGTCTAGCTGTTACACTACTACTTCGCACTGATCGGCTTGGCAGCTACTACTGGGATGGCGTGTTTGCGTCGCGCGCGCTTTCGTAGCAGAAGTAAACATACAGAGTTTCGGAAACGACACACTTTAGCGAAAGCCTACTACACTGCAGACGAGAGCAGACGAAGAAGCTCGAACAGAGGGACCTAGCAAAATTCAAAAACAAACCAAAGGAAAACCAAAAACCACTAAAGCCTTCGCAAAACAAAACACAAAACAACACGCTGCTTCTACTTTGATATTTTTGGCAAACGCGGGCGCCTTTGAATCAAACCTAAACGCCAAACGGAAGGAAAATCAAAACCTTTCTTATTTTTCCGATTTGTTTCTAACGCGCGCGTGAGCCTTTTACTTTGCTTTTCGTTCTTAGCAGCACAAGGTGTAGGTGGGGGTGCCTTATGAGTGCCAAAGCTAGGTACGGTGCTGGTTCTCGGGGAAAAAAATCTCCACTTGTCCGTTTTGCACCCTGGAAGGCGTACTGCAGGTTTGGGGTGGTTACTTTGACGCCGGCGAAACGCGCGGAGCTGAGCGACGGCGCCTGTTCGGGGTGGGGTCGTTTCCTCGAGCTTTGCTGCGAAGGACCAGTTGGGGGCGGCGTTGGGTGGGAGCGGTTCTCGGCCACGTCGTACGGCAGGTGGGCTTGCTTCGGTGTGGCCGTCTATGGTTCCAGGGAACCTCGATGTGCGATGTTGGCTGTTGGGTGTCGGCACGGAAACGCACCGGAAACACGCGGACGGGCCGTTGTTTACACTCGATCTAGGCTGAAACAATGGTGCCAACGGGTGACGGCAAAGTCGCGGCCGGATCTCTCACACAAACACTCGCGCACTCCACAGGTTTAGCCGAGCACGGATCAACTTTGTCGACCGGCTTTGTCGACAACTTTGAGCACGTCGACGTCGGTGTAAGAATGCACGTTTGATTTTGGTTTTGGGGAGCGCTTACAACTTTTCCTTCACTCGACGCACTGCCACTTCTGAACACTTCTGGACCAACCACTGTGGCCGTTTCCAGCCCCGCAACACACTCTTATCTGGGACTCCCACTAGAGGACGGTGTCTATTGTAAAACCATTCTTTGGCACCATTCGGGGGAAACCGCTATGGAAGAGAAGAGATCGATCGTCGTTCGGTCGAAAAATTAGGGGGGAAGTCGAAACGCACGGTCACCACACCTTAACGTGTCGATTATCTTGCACAACTGGTTCGTTTGGGTTGCGGCCGCTAACTGCTGCTAATACCACGATCCATTCCACCGGCTGGCGCAGCGTGGCCGGGTTAATGCCATATCTCGAAATCGACACACGCGCCGATATCGCACCGAGACCTTGTGTGATCTGCTCCGATAGCAAGTCGGTTGGTTGGGTATTTCTTTCACTTCACCCTGTGCACTGCAGATGGATTCACTTTACACTCTATTCGGTAGCGATTGACGCATAGCGATACGGGAACTATTTCCTCAAGCACGGTGAACACTCACACTGACTACACAGCTGCTATCACAAACGGCAAGGAAGAAAGGATAATAAACTGTGGTTACACGGGATGGGGACTAAAAATATTCGCATTGAGGTATGAAAGAAACAACACTTTTAGGTGTGATTAATAATCTCTTCACTGATTCGCATCGCACAACAACGGGTAAACCTTTATACACTCATTAATTTATGTAGAGCACATTCCGAACGGTACGCAATCTTCTGATGAAAAAAATAAAACACATGTGCGTGCCACGGGGGACGTGAAATGAAACCAGAATGCCTCCGATGTGTCCTGCCGAGATGAAAATTGATTCAAGACGCGAAGCGACAAAAAAAACCACCTCTACCACCAACATGTTTATATTTACACACTCCTTTTCTAATTTCCATCCCATTAAAACACCACCAACGCGCCACCAAAAATGCGTGAATAAGAAAACCGGATGGCGACGGTTGAAAGGAGCAGCAGCGTCGTCCTACATTTACTCCACCTCACTCCCTTTCCCCAACCCAGCCACACGTGAAGTTTAATGCCAATTTCTTCGTAATTCGAAGCTTTTAAAGTTGCTACCAGTTAAATTCCTCCCGCTCCCCGCGAAAGATCAAACGGTGAGCCTCTCACAGGGGTCCCAAAATTCGGCCCAAAACGCCATGCTCATCAAGAGTCCCCCACACGGTACCCTCCCACCCCATCCCCCGCACCCCTCACTGGGGTAGGGAAAGCCGAGGAAAAGATCAAACCAGAAAGATTCCGCGCCGTTCTAATGCCACCGGACACTATTATTAGACGATTTGCTTATTTCACTGGGTTGGTTTTTTCATCATTATTTTTCCTCTTTTCTTCTTTTTTTTTGGCTGTACTTTTCACATCGCACTCACTTTTCCTTCCGCGGTACACATCCGCACGCACGCGATCCACAAATACACACACACACACAGACAGACACACCGGCAGCGAACGTTCTTGTCGTCTTCGGTCGAATTTCGCAAGGCTAGAAGAAAACCAAACTTTCGAGTCCACCTGTTGTCGTTGGCGGTCGCGAGCCGAATCGTGGTACGTGGTTTGACCTTTCTCTGCTTGGCCGCGTTGGTAGTTTTTCCTTCGAGCACCTTCACCGCGATCGTACCCGGGTATTTACTTTTTTCGTTGGGCCGTTTATTAGATTTCGGAGACAGATCGGTTTGTTCTTGAACACTCCACGAAGGGATTGCGATCGCACCGCTGTTGGTTAATAGTTACGTTTATTTTTTTTTAATTTTCCTGCTTCGAACGTCACTTCACCGGGAACGGCTTCCGGAAGGGCCGTTTAATTGCGCACCATCCGCGTTGGCTGGCGAAAAGCGGTTCCACTTCGTGCACCGTACGTCGAACTGACCGTTTGGACTCGATCGAGAGGACACCAAAGGGCACCGAAAGGACCTGCCCGTGTTCGGAACAACGCGGAACAACGCGGAACAAACACGCCAGCCCCAGCTCGACGGCGACACAACACTTCCTCACTCGACAGCACCGATGGGTCGACTAAAAATAAAGTCGAAAAGA
>KE524705.1:393023-425750 GCA_000441895.2 Anopheles sinensis | reverse complement strand
CACGTTTTTACGAAACTAGCCCGCTAACCCTGGCTTTTTCTATCATCCAACAAGCCTTCTACTCGTAATCCGTCATCCGATCGGCCAACCTTCCTCAAACAAGTCCGTCCAAAAACTGACTCCTCGTTGGTCGCGTCGTCTTCTCGGTCCCTTCTCGGGCTCTTGTCGATCCGTTCTCTTCCTCGATTCTCTGTGTCGACGATCGACGAACGAGCCGGTCTCCTCTCTTTCGTTTCTCTATTTTTTCGATTATACGCCTCGCTTTCAATAGTCCGTGCGCTGACTTTCCTTCCCTCTTTTTTCTATCTATTTAGTTCTTCTTTTTTTTTTTTTAATTCATTTATTTAATACTATTCTCTACAGTAACGTACAACCGCAAAGAATTTATTCTGTTTACTTGATGTTAGCAGTTACAGCAAAACAATGTGACTATGTTGGGTCGATTTCAACTTTATTGGTTAAGCTTCCTTTTTGTAGGCTACTTTACACTAAAACCTGCCACGTGCCATGTCTTACTTTGGAAGGGTGAAACAATTTTTACAAATTTAAGACGGGTTTCACAAGTAAACTCCCATTACTACCATTAGCATATAAAAATCTCTGGTATCAAATAACGAGCTGTAAAACAATTGGCAAAGTTCGGTCAAGGACTTACAATCGACTGCATTGCGTTCCATTGGAAGTCGTATGTACAGAACTTGGGATGATATTCGCTATTCGAATATTCATAGAATCACGAATGACAAATCAATATTTCATTTCTACAACTCGATAATTAACTGCGTATCGTTGAATCATTAGCGTATGAGGTAATCAATTAGCATATCTACTTCATGCTCTCCATTAATCTGTTTTCCTTTCAGAAGCGATTCGGAAAACGCATCGCTATTTCGGTAGACATTTATGGTTGATGCAACTCAGGACTGTGTTTATTGTGAAATGTTAAAATAGCTACCACGTTGCAATACGCGTTATTTCAATGTATTGCGAAATTGAGCTCGGTGCGAATACGTTGTCCACGAGTGTGGGCTCGATGGGGGGAAGGCTTGCTTCCGGTCAATGCGGTTCTAAGTGGCGAGTCGCGTGAGTATAATCTCCTGCCACTGGATAGTGTACTACTTGAGCCGTCAGCCGGGAGAAAGGACGTAACACTGGCAAATACCCTGTGACTCACTGGACGACGAACACGTTCCTTCATGAGGCTCGCACTAGAAGAAGAAGAAGCAGAAGTGGGAAGGCTTGGCATCGTGAAATGCATCTAGAGAGTATCACTTTTGGCCAGAGGAAGTACGCCGATCGATAGCACACTTTATTCACCCCCACCTTCTCACCCAATTCCCACCCCTAGTCTCTTAAAACCCTTTACTATCACAGCTAACCTTCACGATACCACCAAACCTATCCAGATGGCTGTGATCGAAGAATTGGCTTATCAGTACGCTCTCTCCCTCTCTATCTAGCTCTCGAGTCACGCTGTACCAAGGGTCTGATGTTTTCTCCTCTTCTACTTTCAGGTACCACATTACGTTCCTGTTTTTTGCACCGAAAGCAAACACCCCACGAAGCATCGGCAGCAACGGACGCGACCACGGCCAGTTAGTTCATCGATGGTAACACAGCGAGAAGCATAAATGTAGCGAGCGCAGAAACAAAAGCAAACGGACCATTCCCAGGGCGACTCCAGTGGAACAAAACACGTGTGCCGAACGCGAAATCCAAGTGGATGTAAATCATCTCCAAGACGGTTTACAAAGCAACCTCAAAAAAACAAAACCGGCCGAACCGGGGGTGAACCGGGGGTTGGAAATTGTGCTAAATCCTCCGTGGTGTTAGGCAGCAGTTTCCTTCAGCATGGTGCTTCCGTTCAATACCACCGAAGCCAACACGGGCCGTGCGGCCCCGCTTCCGACGGCTCCCCCGATGGCCTCGCTGGCGCCGGAATCGGCCCGCATTGGAGCGGCCGATTTTAGCAGCCTGACCGCTACCGGCAACGGCAACGATCCAGCCGCCGACGGTGGCCAGTACGTGGACTTTCTCGTGCTCGGCAACAAGGAGAACTATCTCGTTCGGGCCGAACGGAAGGCCATCCTCGACTCGAACACCGGTCTGGCACAGATTTTGGCGAGCGCCGGTGGCCCCGGTGGCAAGTGTGTCGTGCGTGACGTGAACCGGGACAACTTCGAGACCTTCGTACGGTAGGTGTACGGGTGGTGGGAACATGACAGTGTATCTTAGGTCAGTAATACCGGTTCAATTACATCTGCTTAGAGCAGGCCATTCGCTCATGGGCAAGGTCGAGTTCTTAAAGTGGGGATTAGATTCTCCAGGCATGAGTGGCTTGAAGAGCACATTGCCATCAAATGACAAAATTAGATCATCACCACATATTATTTTGGACATATTGTATCAATCTTTCTTTGTTGTGCTAAATTATTCAACAATTTTTACTACAATTAGTAAAAGAGCATAGTTCAGTGTAATAAAACAGCTTCCTTTTTCTAACGCTGTGGAATTGCGGCACACGTTTGGCATGTATCGCTGTCAATACACGCGAAATGGAATAAATTAAGCGAGTGAATTGATTACTCCCCGACCAAAGCGAGGCGCAAGAGAACTTATTATGCAGATGCGGTCTCTCCTCCTTCTTCTTAGGCATTCTCCTCCATGCGTCCCCAACTATCCAAACAACATATAGTCCGGTAGCTGCAACTGCTGTGCACCACAGTAATCACCCATGCAGCAATGATAAAGGCTTCCCCGAGAGTTACGCCGAATTGGCGCTATTGATTACTCGCTATCGTTGTTGGTGTTAAGTGTTGAGGGTACTTGCAGAGGGGGTGGCTCCCTGATTTTTTTTTGTCTGAATATGCCATGCGACTTGTTCGTACAAGATCATCCTCTTGGCACTGCTTGCTGTGCGGGTTCTCGGCCCCCTTGTCGTATGATTCATCAACCCCCCGCCACATGGGGTGTTTCATGTTCTTATCAATTTCGTACGCTTCTGCATCGGACAACACCCGTGGGTGCGCGTGCTCTTGGTGTTGAGTGCAGGGTCATCGAAAATTAACCAAGCTTACATCGGGGATGTCGAGCTGCGTCTTAGTCGTGTGATTAATTTTTATTTTTAGCCAATTATTAGCGCGATCTCTCATTCTTTTATTCTCTATCTGGCTAGATATTTGTCAATAGACATGGTTTTTTCAAATAAAATAAAATAATATTTTATAATTGCAGAAAATATTTTATAATTGCAGTAAAACTTACATTTTAAGCTTACGCCATGTAACTCCACCACTTTGATGGATACTAGAGACGGTTTTATACAAGGGAATAAATTGAATAGTTAGTTTTTTTAATCAATACTAACGAAACACGAAAGAATCGCAAACAATTTGAAAGAAGTAACAAAATTTAAAAATATTTAGAAATATGAAGAATCAAGTGCCTAATGTAACTGAAGAAGGTTTAGTTTGTTTTAAATTAACTAAATATTCCTCGTGTTTCATAACGACGGAAGTGCTGATAAGAATGACAGTGGCGAGTGCATTGATTGTGCAACTAGCAGTGATAAAGATAATAAGTATTTATTTTTAGAATCAATCAAATTAATTTAGTATATTACTTATTGTACTACAAAGACAAGCCAAACATAGTAGGAAAATATTTTTATTGATTTTTTTAGCATATTTTTATTCAAAATAGGTCAAAAGTCCTGGGATAGTGTTGTTCATGTGAGATATTCCACACACACACACATTCAGTTAGTTTTTTTTTTGTTATACACTCGGCTGAGAATCGTAATGCTTTCTCGTTTTGTTGCTAACAATTGTTGATTAGACAGAACGAGAAAGCATGACGATTATGTCACCCGGGCAGTTTAGATTATTAATTTACCAGTTCCTATTCTGCAATTTCCTCCAGCAATAAGAAAATTCATTGTAGGAAAATCAGCCTCAACTCCATTCCGCTTCAAAACCCGTTACGAGTTTGACACGCCTGCTATCTTTGCTTGCAATGGCATCGCTATCTCTATGTTGCGCTATAGAATGTTTCGTTGGCGGTAAATGTAAAGTTCATCTATTACTAGCGCCAATCCAAAGTGACGCATTGATTGATTGATGGAGTCGGCGCTTTTTTTGTTCTATGATTTTTCTGTGCCACTGGATTCTAACTTTTTTCTTCTCTTTTCCCTTTTCAAATTTCAGCTATCTTGAGACCAAGTTCATCAAATTCGTCTCCCCGACACATACGCTCGAAATGCTGGAGCTGGCCACACGCTACCAGTGTCCCCAGCTGGAGATCCACTGCGTGAAGGAGCTCGATCTGAACCTGCGCGTTGAGCACGTGCTGGAGGTGTACCGAGCGCTCTGGTTCTACAACTCCGTGCCATCGGCCGCCGTCGCTCCAAATTCCGGAGCGGCCCGACGCAGAACCCGCTGCTGCCCGACGCGGCGTAACAGAGAAGCCAACGGAGCGGCTCGTGGTCCGGTAACACCCGAGGAACACTTTGCCGCGCTGCTCGCCAACTGTCTTCAGCTGATTGATATGCACGCGGAGCAGGTGTTCTCACAGGAGGCCATGCTGGCCCTACGTTTCCCGGAGCTTGAGATGATCGTCAAGCGCGATGCCCTGCAGCTATCGTCCGAAACGGTTCTGCTCGATCTGCTCGCTCGCTGGAGTCTGGAGGATTGCAAGCGCAAAAACATCGACCCGACGGCCGAGAACCGTCGGCGGGCACTGGGGGCACTGTGCTACGCGCCCCGCTACCTCACGATGACCCGCCGCGAGTTCGAGGGTGCCCGGGAGCGCATCGAGCTGCTCGATCCGATCGAGTCGCAGCTTGTCGGCGACATATTGATCCGGTCGGCCGGTGGGAAGCAACAGTCGTCCCGGAAGGCGGCTGGTCTCACACCGGAACAGCAGGCTCTGGTGGCCCGATTCCAGGCACCTCGGCCGGCCTTCGCTCTGCTTCCGATACCCCTCAGTGCCCGCAGCCAACCGCGCAACTACCCGAAGAAGATGCGCAAGGCCGCCGAAGAGGCTGAGAGGGAGCGCGAGGGAACCGGCAAGAAGGGTTGCTGCGATCGACTCCTGCTCAACTGCCTTTCCGTTTTCGCGTGCATCTTCGACTAGCGGTGCTGCCTGTAGGGACCTGAGATCGGGACAGCCTAACACGTGATCGTGCTGAAGCGGATGCCTTCGCCAGGAACTGAGAATCTCGCACCATCATCATACACACAACAACGGCGACAAGCAGGACGAGGGAAACGAAGAAGAAGGAAAACCATACCTCTGTTTTGACACCTGTCCCTCCCCTCATCCCTACAGCGGCAGACTGCGTCAAACCACTAAATTATTACCATTAACGATATGCTAAATGATTAGAAATCAAACAAAACGACCACAACCCACGTCGAATCGATAAATCTCCCTGGGAAAGCCTGAACGTGATTGCGCAAAAATCACGCATGCTTGTTTATGTTAAGCTAATAACGGTTACTTTATTTAGGTAACGTCTTGTTTTATGTTTTTGATCCGAATTAGTTCGGTACTCGGTCTTCTTTACTTTTCTTACGAACATTATATACATTCTCAACATATACAAATATATTTGTTACGCTATAAGCTGTCGAAGCGACGATAGTTTAATGGATGCAAAGGACAGTCTCCTTATAAATGGTTACGTGTTGTTAATGCGTGCTTGCGGGCGCGAATCTATGTTCCGGGGTTAAATAATGAATACTCCATAGTTTTAAAAAATGCATGAAATATTGACAAATAATTTAGCTTTCTTTGCCTTTCAATAGTCGGGTGGCATATTAGAGGAACTTTATCTAAAAAGACACACGTCTTACTATTATCTGAACATTTTCTCCCGTTCCCGACGGAGAACTGAATGGCATGGTTTTAAGCAAAGAGAAATATGACATAGGTTAAATTTTTAACATCCCATCCCAGTACTGCAGAACATTACCAAAGCCAAAAAACCGAACAAAACATTTTAACCAGAGCCACTACAACGCCCTCGTTATCAGTCCGTTACACCGGTATGTGCCATCGGAAAGGCTAGGAGTAGACCAAACAAGTTAGTAAGCGTAAAGAGAAGAAAATCGCAAAGATAAAACCACAATCATAAACCTCTCGCCATGAAACAAGTTGTCCGTTGCAATCAATAGTTGTGTTGCCATACTTTTTTCTAAACTGAATTCCGGGGCAAACATAAAAAAGCATAGCTTATTCAATGTTTCGGAATTACTGAGCACCAGCGATTTGTTAGAGATATATGCATTGTTCATTTATGCCGAAGCATTCTTTATGACATGGAATATATTATCGTCACATAAAATTATAGGAAAATGTGTTGCGTTGTATTAAAAACTCTATCGCTAGACAATGGAAGTAGAAGAAAATTACTGTGGGATTACCATCGTGCGAATAGGCTAATGTGTGGGTAGCAAAATATAAGTTTTCTCCGGTTCTTGATGCACGCACAGCCTCTGTTAAACACATCGACACATTATTGCAAGTTAATTCCTCGAGAAACAAAACCCGTTGGAAAAGTGAAATTTGCTTTAAAGTATCAAACTATCAATCGGTTGTTTATTTGTTGAAAAAAAGTCAAACTTATATTTAAAAAAGTAAACTCTTAAACCAATATGTATGAGTAATAAATAGTCAATCGTGCAAGTGACGGCATTCATCGCTTCTCGAAGGTATGCGCTAACAGCTTGAATGAAACATTCAAAACCGTGTGTCCACCGTAGAGGGGAAAACCATATTTCCTCTTCACGTTGATTGTGTGTCATTTTAACAATTGTGAGTTTAAATGTTGGGTCATGCAACTGAAAACGTCTACATATTTGTGATTTTAAATAATATAATCGATCGAATAACACAAAAGGAAACGCGCCCGTACGGTGGGAAATGCTCGAACAAATCTCGATTGGGTTTAGAATTTGTTTGCCACAATTTGAGTGAGTTTACTTTGGTTCGATCAATGCAGGGAATTATTCAGATTCTTAACGATTGAAGGTTGAAAAAGAAAAAAAACAAAGCTAAAAGATATGTGTTTCGACTGACGAAATAAATTGATTAATAAAATTAAACAAAATGTGTGGTATTGACTGACAAATCATTTCCTTTTACTTGTTCGTTTCTATCTATTTCTTCTTCGAGTCTAGGCTAAATCAACTCATAAATTAAACCACTAATGATCAATTTTATAAAAATCGTCTCAACGTTTAAATGTAAGTTTAATAGCCAATTGTTAAAATCCATTTGAGGAACTTTCTACTATAAAAGTCATTTTTCTCTCCGCATTTTACTATTCAAGCTAGGCTCCTTTAACGTTTTAGGTGCCGCCTTTCTGCGCGGACGCCCAGACTCGTTCGATGCCACCGATAGATTCTCCGTCGATGAACTTGGTTCGAGGGTAGTACCGTTAAAGTTCGAACTACCGGGGCAGTTGTCGTTCGGCTTCGTATCCGTTCGTCCGGTGCGCCCCCGATGCGATGCCCGTGTGAACGAAAGGACATTCTGCTCCGTCAGCGGACGCAGCACCACCACAGGCTCCAGTTGTTTGTTTAGCGCTGTGTCACTCTTCATCTTCTCGACTGCTCGCAGCGGTCTTGTGCTGATAGAGGAAACTTTTGGCACCCTGGTTCCCTTGGTCACGGGCGTGCTGCAACTCGCATTGCTGATAGTGTCTTCCGGTTGGAACTCGGAGGTGTCCTCGAAACTGCTGTCGCCACTTTTGCAGTCCTGCTCGACTTTTGATGTACATCGATAGAGCGTTGAAAGCATCGATTCGCTGGCAGTTTTCTTTAAAACGCCTCGCTGCCCATCGCTACACAGTTTGTAGCGCAAGTGTTCGCTTTGTTCAGGTTGGAACTCTTCGGCATCCATACTAATCGGGGATATGTTTTTCAATGTTTCCCTTATATTATCTGTAAAACGAAACAAATTAATAGAAGGTTGAAGAAAATGTTGATGCAATTATTATGCTTAAGATTGAAACCTTCTATTTCCATATCGCTGCTCTCGTCTGGCGATAGTTTATGTGCAATCGGTGTACCAGTGCTCGGACGATCAGCTTCCATTACATCACTTCCCATCTCCCGAAGGCTATCCGGTTCTTCGGGCAACCCACCGTAGATCTGTCGTCTATTTCCACTGATTCGGGACGCCTTAAACACACGCTCCCTTTCGATCGTTTCAAATGATTCATCGAAGCTATCGTTTTTCGATGGACGTTTCAATCGCTTCACCAAAGGACTAGCCAATAAAAGTGAGCCACAACCTGAAACCACATGTTCCTTGAATGCATGCGGGGTCAGCGATTCTTCCAGGCTACTGCTTCTGATACGACTTTCATCCACTTCTTCCTCCTCCTCCTCCTCATATATCACCGCCTCATGTACGCAAGGTGGATTTTCGCTTCTCAACCGTTCGTACACCTCACTGGCCCGTGGTTCCCGGTTCCTCTCGTACTCTTCGGCTAACGAATGCGGCCGATTGATCGTGTCGAACATCTTCGCACTCTGATCTCGAACAGAGATCATCACACCCGTTATGATCTGCAACTGGTCCTTTAGCTTGCGCACCATATCTCGTAGTTTTGCATTCTCCTGCCTCACAAGGAGCATAGTGTTGTTGGCTTCGATATACCTTTGGTCTGCTAAACTCAGCTCCCTTTTTAATTGTGTGTTTGTCAATGCCAGCTGATTGTTCTGTATATGCAGCGCTTCCACCATTTTATCATTTGGAACTTTTTTCATTTCTGTTATATCCATTATGGGGTGAATTCCACCGCTTTCCAAACTAAACCAAACAGACCACTTACTTTAAACAAAACACAGTTGCCTGCTAGGCTGCTAGTTTAGCAAAATTTCGTTTGTTTTCAAAATCGAACAAACGTCAAGCTCACATCCCATCGGCTAGCTTAATTTTTACATCACAAAATAAAGCTGCAGGCGTCGAAGATTTTAATAAACTTACGGAAATATTCATTATTTTAGTACGGGGAAAAATATAATATGAAATACTTCACCAATATTCATGATATTTATACTGTAGAAGTGTAGATTTATTTTTCTACAAACTCGATTCCGAGAAGTAAAGTTGCAGTTTCTAGCTTCATGCTATAAACAGCATCCCATTAGCGCTGTGCACTTGACACATGTTGGTAGTGATGGTAAATTGAGGCTCTGAGGCGACGAAAGAGCGAATCCTTTGATTAGCTCCTGGCTTTGATTTAAGGCTGATTCGCACAGCGGCAAGTGCAAGTGGCAAGTGGCAAGTTGCCGCGTACCTACCCCGTGCGAATCAGGACCTAGCTACTTACCACTTGAATAGAAACGATCCTACTAATTGACAAATCGTGTAATACAAGTTGTCAAACAAAGACTTTTTCGTTTAGATGACATGATTGGGAAAAATGTCGACTTATCTTTCAGGAATATTATCTGGTAGTAATCGATTTTTTATTAATTCAAGATTAGAGGAACGGTAAATTAAAATTCATATCTTCCTCTGTACTTGTGTGAGTGATTTAGCTATCGGCAATTGCTTGCTCCAGTGCGAATGGCTACTTGCCACTTGCCTGCCTACTTGCCACTTGCACTTGCCTCTGTGCGAATCAGCTTTTAATCGAACTGAGGGTAAAATCCCAAATGAAGCCCCCCCCGGCCAAAATCACTGTTATGGCTACACCATTTGTGAGCGGAAGTACCTGAAAGTATGCAATAGGTGATATAAATGAATTTACCGGTACCAGAATTTTATGCTGTTAAATAAAAGATTTTGGTTACACTTCACAGAATGGACAACATGAACTCCCTGATGCATTATTTCCATGAGTTTAGGAAAATTTGGCTACGCAATCTACCTAGGGGTGCGGTATGAGGGAGGCCATCGGATTATACTGTCTGTTTATAATAGTAAAAATCTTAAATCTCACCGTTTCAGCTTCTAACGGTAATTTAACGGTTCAAACATTCAAACTGAAACCATGTACCACCCGTTGCATACCTTCAAGGCGCAACTGTAGGAAAAATATGTTGACGATGCAACGAGGAGGGGCTTCATTTGGGATTTCACCGAACTGAGTTTTAAACAACAACATCAAACTTGATTTCACTGGAGGTCAGATAGTTTTCACATAAAAATTGAAACCCAGATAACCAGACATTTTTTAAACAGTCGCCTATAAAGAGCACCATTCGTTTTCGGATCGATCTCAGATAAAAAAAAAACCGTAATTTCATTCAATCTCAGGTTAAGTTTTTTCAGGGCACAATAAATTTTCATAAATGCAACATGAGAAGCTGATCATTACTAAAATTGGGATCTGATTGAAAGGCTCCCTCTAGGGATCGGATGTAACCTTTCGCTCCAGCTCCGACGACGTATCTCTACTTGGTACGTCATTCCATCGGCTCAACGTGTTTTTACATGCCTTTGCAGATTTGTTCCAATAGTTTCGTCGAATTGTATAGCGACCATATCTTTTGCAGACCCTCCCGAGCGCTACATTGTCGTTGAGTGAACAAAGAGCCTCGCCCACGCTGGAAAAAACAAGTGTTTCAAGTGCTGTGCCCTGCAGGGAACGAGATAACCACCGAGAAAACCAACACTAGCGTGTGCAAAAGGGTAGGTACGGACTCGCCTCGCTCGCATGCTGATCAGGCTGATATGTGTATGTTAAGAACATGGTCGGTGTGCTGCTGCCTCGTGAATCATTATTTGTTTTGCATGCTCAGCGATATAAAGAGCATAACAATCGCATCCCATGTACGCGCCGTAACATGGGGTAGAGGTTTATTTTATATTCGGTGTGTTTACGGTTTCCTTTCCACTTTCTTCGCTACAGTCCGATGTTGCAAGAGCTAAGAAGCGGTGAATACACAAACAACTTGCGAACGCCGTTCGAGACGGTCATCGAAGGAGATGAGAAGACGGTAAAGAGCAAAAAGGAACTTCGATTGGAGCGGAAAAAGCGCAAACTTCTTGCTCTCTCGGCGGTGATGATGTTGAATGATCAAGAAGGCATCGGAAAACACAGCAGGAACGTTCACTCCGCAGCCGTTTGCGATCAAACAGCAGTTGCTGCCTACACCCAGGATAGTTCAACAGTGAGTGAAGCAAAATTGAGAACAATTCTTGCCAACAATCGCACGGCGTTCGACATTACGGAGGAACAGAAATCTGATCCGGACCGTTCGGAAGACGACGGTCCCTTGGAAGCAAAGCGTCGGAAGGCCGAAGACGTTTCCAACATCAACAACAACAACAACAACAACAACGGTGTTGCGGTGCTAGAGGGCCCAGAGAGTGGTGATAGTACGGCCACTACTTCCCTAGATAGCGCAGAGGAGTATCGTGCGTTGAAGGCGTACGTTAATCAGAAGAAAAACATGCGCTACTCTCCGCGCGTCATACTGAAACCGGTCGGTCAGGATGCGCTACTTGATCGTCCGGTTAATGGTGATCGTATTCCGCTCTTGCTGGACGATATTCAGGCCTTGCTGATGTATGCGCTTCTGCGCACGGACTCTCCACTTCAACCGCGCTGGGCCTCAATTCATAAAAGTACGAAACTGACACACACGGTGGTACTGGTGGTGGAGGGCTTCAGCTGTGAAGATTATGTGACCCTACGCGAACATATGCCTGCCAGCAGCTCGAGCAGCAGTGGCATCTTTGGCCCGGAACACACGCTCCAGGTAATCTGTCCGACGCGCAAGCTCGTCGAGGAGATGGCCTGCGTACCGCTGAGCGACACGCACAAGGATATTCTAGTGGCCGAGTACGGTTCGCTCGAAGCGGCCATGCAGGTATGCAAGGACCAGATGCTGGTGCGGAGAAGCATCTTTCGGAACATAACCCAAACGCCCGATGACCTGCAGAATGTGTTCGACTATTCTGAATTCGATCTGCCACCGTCAGACAAGTACCCTCGAACGCAGCTCCTCCTCTCGCCCATACAGATGATCAACGAAGGTTATCCCGTGCCCCTGACAGGTAAGCGTTTTGGCGAAACCCGATAAAGCGAGCGATGAATCATGGTTCTTTTTTCTCCCTCACTTTCAAAAAGGCACACTACAGCACCGATACCGGAACTACGTGACGACGAGTGACTACTATTTGCCGGTCACCCCGCGCTCCCCGATGTTCGGGTTGGATTGCGAGATGTGCGGTATTGCCGGAAATAAATCCGTGCTGACGCGCGTGTCGATCGTCGACGAGGCGGGCGCAACGATTTACGATGAGCTGGTGAAACCGCGCCAGCCGATCGTTGACTATCGCTTCGAGTTCTCCGGTATTACGAAGGAGATGCTGGCCAACGTGACCAAGCGTATCGAGGATGTGCAGCGGGAAATCCGAGCGTTGCTGCCACGGGACGCCATTCTGGTCGGGCAGTCGTTAAACTGCGATATGGATGCACTGCAAATGATGCACCCGTACGTGATTGACTCGAGCATCGTGTTCAACCTGACGGGAACCATGAACCAGAAGGCGAAGCTGCGCCTGCTGACGAAAAAGTTTCTCAACCGGGACATCCAGTGCCCTGGCGACGGACACAACCCGATCGAGGACTGTGCGGCAAGTTTGGAGCTGGTGCAAATGAAGCTGTCCAAGAGCATTTACTACGGCGACCAGTGGCTGCAGGATCGCAGCAAATACCATCGATTCCTCCAGGCAGGCGGACGGGTGGGCATTGCCGCCGTAACCGAGGACACGGAAATGCACGATGATGGCGGGGTGGCACCGACGCAGCAGCAGCGTGGCCCGGAAATCACATCGACCCTCTTTGCGCACGCGAAAAAGCGCAACAAGCGGTCCGCGATCGTCACCAACGACAACGAGGAGTTGAGCACCTTCGAGGCGTACTTCGGGGACACGATACTGCACAGCAAGCAAGCCCACGACGCCAATGCGGGATCGCGCCAGTGGATATCGTTCGAACGGAAGCGTACGGCCGACGAAGCTATCCGGAAAGCGGCCGCCGACAGCTTGCAATATGATTTTAACCTAACCTACGTGAAACTACCGCATGATATGGAAGGCGACGGTGGCAGCAATAATGACGATGATGCCGAGGCGAAAAAGATCGCACTCGCGCAGCAGATCGACGGATGGATAGAACAGTTGTACAAGGCGATGTCGCTGAACGGGCTGTTCGTCGTGTTGCTTGCCGGGCAGGAGGAGCAGGTAGGAAAAGCGAACCGCATTGCGGTGGCCATGGTACAGACAAAGAAGTAACAACGTAAACGAACGTTGAAACAACACACGGGTGGGTTACACGTCTTCCCCGTTTGGCTTATACAGGTGTGTTTCTGTTACACTGTATACAATGCGTTTTGAGTAATGATCATGAATAAAATTCCCTATTGAGTAATATATACATGTGAAATGTACGGTTTCGTTTAATTTGTGGTTTTTATAATAAAATCTAGCTTACCTTCAAGGAATTTAACTATCGGTGGTTTTTTTTATACATTATTTCATTTTTCCATGAAAACCCAATCTAGCCACTTCGGGTATAGCAAACCGCTGACTACCTTTCCCAGGCTAAAGATCCATTTGAATTACACACCGCATTAATATGTTAAACAGGACACAAGAACAAAAGCTGTTACTGCAATGTGGTGTTCAATTCACCAGCCCATAATGAAAACAAATAAAACCTTTTTTTTAAATAACGAGATATTTTTAAATATCTTCTCTCGAAATATTTGTGCTGTTGCCAAACCAGGAGCAAATAAAAAACAAATGTTTATCAAATGTCCCGACATAAATAGTATAACATGTGTTGTTGCCACAAAAGAGAAGCAATTAACCAGCTCTCGATAAAATAATAAACATATATTTTTTTTAAATATTCAGTTATAAAAAGTATAGCATGTGTTGCTGATACAAGAGGAGCGACGGACCATGGAAAACCCAAATTTCGCATGGTGGCTATGTGTAATTTATAAAAACTTTCCTCTTTTCACAATAGAATAGATTTGAGTTTATTTAAAGAAAAGCATGAAGTTCTTCAAAGGACAAAAAGAGTTTCCAATGGGCGTGACTTGGTTTGGGGGGTATTTGAAGGCCATAATGAACAGAAAGACGGGATTTTTTCATTAAGGAAGGCCAAAATGAACAGAAAGAAGGGCGTGGGTTCGAATCCCAACCGAGACCGAACCCTCCCCTATTCCTGTATTCCTATCCCTATTCCCCAATTCGTATAGTCCTCTCGAGAGGACTGACTATCCAGGTACGCATAGGGAAAAAGTCTTGTAAGCCCTTCATGAGGCAGGCATGACCGACGACGGTCGTTACGCCAAAAAGAAGATTTTTTAAAATGTTTACATTGCTTAAGTGAATATGACGAATTTCTTAAGTCTTATTTAAAAAACATCCGAACAGTGGATAAAGATATGTGAATTACTTATCACATTATATTGATCAATTTATAGAAATAATTGGAAAACAAATCTGAATCAAAATCCCATCGGAACTGTAAAAGGTACCAAAAAATTATTTAATTCATTACATATAAAATATATAACGGAAAAATTTACAGTATTTACTCGCATTGAAAAACAAAACAAGTTTGCGTCGCAAACTTGTATAGAAGCTAACAAGCTCTTACTAAAAAATAAGTCCAACTTTGGCCTTTAGTACACAAACATTTAAGCAATGGAAATGTCTGGAGAGCCGCCGATAAATCCCACCGCTTATGTCCCCGGAATGCAATGATCCACCTCTGATCCAAGATATCTCCAAGACTTCTCGCTTAGATTTCAATCTGCGATTGAGGACTTTTGAGTGATATTTTTCTGCAAACGTGAATGTACTACACATGGGTGCTCAAATGGGATATTATGTTCAAATGTTTTATTAACTCGTTCCATTCATGCACGTTCGGCACAACTGCACCTTATACATATTTCTTCGTAAGAAAATTAGTTCTGAGAAAGGCACATACAATTACTTAGTTTATCTCATATTTACCGCAATTACCACGGTTTTTCTCTACGACGGGGATTTTTAAATTCTGATTGCGCTAGCGCAGGAACATGAGAGTTTTAAACGCATTTCGGAGCTTTTTCAAAGCTTTTCTTTTTTGTGCTATACATGGCGCTCAACCTAAGACCAGCGGTTTCGACCATATTTAATTTGCAACCTTCCGATAGACTATTCAAATTCTGTTGACCTTTTCAGGCAAACTAACTAAAGATATTTAAGTACTTCGGTGTACGTCTTACTATGTCGTACTTGATCGAATGGAATGTCAAAACTGATGAATATGTGAAATAAACGAAAACTAAATATTATATATGGCAGTTCGACTTCGCGGAATGTTTTTTAGTTTCGATTGTATAATCCATTTTGTTCCTACCTCATTTCGAGTGTATCTCTGCTTTGACGTGACTAACCATTTTCTAAGATCCCTTACTGTTCAAACATCCGCTTCATCCTCCTCTAGCATAGCGTCCGGAGCGATGGTAAAGAAATCGGGTTCACATTCCTTCTGCTTGCGGTACGTTTTCTGGTTGTTACTGTTCACCCGCGAAACGCTCACCAGAAGCTCGCGACCCATGATGGGATTCAAATTTCGGCACAGTTGGTAGAGCACAAACCACTTACCGGTACCGTGGCCCTGCAGAGCCCGGACAACGACCGCCGCCCGGATGGGCTGCAACTGAGACGTGAGCAGCCAAAGGCGGAAACCCCTGCTGCACAGAAGTACCATCCAGTACAGCAGATTAAGCGCCGATACAATGGCCAGCATGATGAACCAAACCCACAGGAAGGCGAAAATCTTCTCGTTGACCACGTTCAGCGAGAGCAGGCAGAGTGCGTCACGGTTCTGCTTGGAGCCGCTCGGGCCAATGAAGTGGAAATCGCACTTGGCCATCTTTGGGAACACCTGCGAATTGTACCGGTTCCAGGCGGGAAAGTCGAACGCCATCAGAGCACGCACGGCCGGGTGATAGTTCATCCAGAACCCGGAGAAGATCGTGTTGAGAAAGCATATGTTAAACAACACGTTGCTAAAGTTGAGCACCATACAGAAGCAGTAGCGCACTAGATAGCTGTGATAGAGCTGCGGGCATTCGGCGGATAAGTAGGCGACGAGTTTCTTCTTACGACACTGTTCCCATTGATCCGGCACAATAGGGGAGGCTGAACGAAAAGATAGAAAAATAATTAGAAACATAACATCATAAGGGTTTGTTTCTGGTTTTGGATAGGCATACTTAATCCTTCGCAAAGAGCCTGCAAACGGCCACCTTCCCAGACTTTCCACAGGACGTTGGGGAGCGTGAAAAAACACGCCTGCAAGGCTAAGATGAACACTACCCACTGGTAGTACTTCTGGTACGATCGTTCTTCCTCTGGAATGTTTCCAATTTTAGCGCTTATTTTCACCAAATCGGTACTATCCAGCACTGGAAAGAGGAAAGAAACCAGATCATAAGCATATAACCTAACAATTTGGATCCGGCACCGAGGGAACACGGTATTTAGGCGAACATTACCAAAGTTTGGATCCTTGCTGATGTACGTTCCCATTATCCAGCAGAAGTCGTTCATCGTCGATTCGGTCACTTGTCCACCGCCGGTAACACACTGGATCGGCTTGCCAAAGTATTGCTGGGCCGACAGTAACAGCGATGCGAAGAGCAACAGGTACACCGTCACTCGGCTGTGTAATCGCCATACGAGATCGGTCGAATTGACCGGCTTTATCTGCAGCAGGCTCTGTAGGGGTCTGATGAAATCGAGCATTTTGGGGCTAACCGCGCTATTCTACAGTTTATCGAGGCTCGAAGTACACCCGGCACATTTAATGCGGGGAAAGCGAAAGAATTGCTGTTCAACCACACACTAATATCGGAAGGATTTTGTTTCACACAATTCTGACGCTGATTCACTGGAGCTTGGTTTCCAACGCGTGGTATGGCGGGCAGTCGATTGCCTACTGGAGTGCGAATAAGTGCAGAAGAAAAGAAATGGCGACCACTTCTTGAAGTAGTAGTAGTTTGCGCAGTGTAGTACGATCGCTACGACGGACATCGATGTATTGAATCTTCGATATTGGAAGAAATTGAAACGCGAGGGGAAGTGATGAACCTTTTCGACAGGATTTATATTTTTTCATACGCACTACACTCAAAAGACATTTTTCTGTAATGTGCAATGTTAAAAATGCAAATTCCTTCTCTAGGAACGAACGCGAACGATCCGTTGCGCAGTTGAGATTCTGAGAAAGTACGGTGAATTACCGCCATTTTCGAAAGGTCAAAGGAATCCGTCCTCGACAAGGTTGTTACGTCTCACCTAGATAAGTACACCATTTGCATTTAACTACCTTGGTAGCGAAGTTTCGATTTAGTGATGGGCATAGAAAACTTCATAGAATGATTCCGTTTAAGATTATATCGTAAGGATTTTAATTAGCCTGCATGTAACATTCAATAATAATATTGTAGTTAAATTGTTATTATTCGATAGTCTTCAAACAACTTATAAACTGTTGGCGTGAGAATACTGATCATTTTTATCGAAAGATTTTTAGTTTGCTAGGTTCGTAATCCTACAAGATACAGGACCGCTCTGGGTACAAATCGAACTAGCCAACACTAGACCGCTTCGGCAAATATGTCAAAACTACAAACAACTTGTCGGTCGGTCGATGAAAAAATTACCGATATTCGTATGTTTCACGTAAAGTAGTGCATTTAATAATAATTCAAGTGTTGCTTTTTGATAGTGCATTATGGACAGCGATCTAGAGGTAAATGTGTTTGCTAATGGGTCCTAATTCGGATGGTCAAATACATCACTGAATGAAGCGAACGAAACGAAGGTTAGGTATGGTACACTGTTGTTGATACGATACGGTTTCATTTGCAGCAACAACAAACCAATGGCTCCATGGTACCACCGCCAATGCCCTCCGGTGAACTGTTGACCGGTGATTTCCAGGAGGCCGACGGGGAATGGCCCGGACAGATGGATCCCATGCAGGAAGAAGCAGAACAAGAAAGTGAACAAGCTGAACTATCCCCAGCCGACGACCAGCCGCAGCAGGAGCAAGAGGAAGATACCTCACAACAGTTGGTCTTATCGCCCCCACCATCACTAATGTCGCTGGAAGTGGAAAATCCCGATGAGATCGAGAAAAGACAGGCCGAACTCGTCCTTCCCAAGGCGCTCGAGGATGTACTGGCACTGAAAACGATACGCGCTCAACAGCTCGGTGCAGAGGACACACTGGACAGCCCCGGGGCTGTCGTCCTGCCGGGCTCATCATACCTTGAAGGTGAAGGGGCGGTGGAATCGGATGACGAGAATGCTAACGAGCCGGCACTGGTCGACGGCGAGGGAGATGATTCATCGCTCCAAGAGCCGGACCAGGGCCTGAACCGTGTAGAAGGCAAACAGGACAAAAATCGACGAAAGAAAAAACGAAAGAAGGAAAATAGAAAGGCGCGACGGGAGCAGATGCAAAAGGCGCACGAACAGCGCTTGCAGCAGCAGCAGGAAAAGCCGCCAAAACCAACAGTCACGGAGAAAAAAGGACCCGGCTCGAAAAAGCCACCAACTGGCCAAGAGTCACAGAACGATGTTGTGGAGCATTCGGAAGAGGAAGCGCATGCAGATACCGACAACCCGCCCTCGGGAGATGAGGAAGAGGGCACAGAGAAGGAGAAAAGCGTGAATAACCAGAACGGTCGTAAGCAGAAGGGTTCGGATGACGACGAAGAAGATAAAGAGGATGACCAGCAACCGAATGGAAAGAAGCATACGGACGGTGATGAGATGGAAGTAGAAGAACAGAGGGATGAGAGTGCGGAGAATGATAAAGAACCGGTTCAGATAAAGTCACGCAAGTCACAGCGTACGGTGAAAGGGAAGAAAGGGGCGAAGGAAGGCGTTGCAGCTACAAAACAGGAGGACCCACTGGAGGGCATCGAGATTGAGTACGTCCCGGAGAAGCTGTCCTTTACCGACCTAGATCCGATGTATCGACAGTTCTATCAGGTGTTTGAAATCTTCAAGCTCGACACCAAATCGAAGGATTCCCTGCGCGCCGGTGAGGATGCGGAAAAGGAGCGGGCGGCCGCCGAAGCGCAACGAAAAGCGGATGAGCGAAACGAAGACGACGACGATGACGACGACGACGATATGGGCGACGATCGGGACGATAAGGATGATAAGGAGAAAATCTCCAAGCGGAAGCTGAAAAAGCTGACGCGCCTCAGTGTGGCCGAGCTGAAGCAGCTCGTATCGCGACCGGACGTGGTCGAAATGCACGACGTGACGGCGCGCGACCCGAAGCTGCTGGTGCAACTGAAGAGCCACCGCAACACGGTGCAGGTGCCGAGGCATTGGTGCTTCAAGCGCAAGTACCTGCAGGGCAAGCGCGGTATCGAGAAGCCACCGTTCGATCTGCCGGCGTTTATCAAAAAGACGGGCATCATGGAGATGCGCGCCTCGCTGCAGGAGAAGGACGAGGCAAAGACGCTCAAGGCGAAGATGCGTGAAAGGGCGCGGCCGAAGATGGGCAAGATCGACATCGACTACCAGAAGCTGCACGACGCGTTCTTCAAGTGGCAGACGAAGCCACGCATGACCATCCACGGCGATCTGTACTATGAGGGCAAGGAGTTCGAGACGCGCCTGAAGGAAAAGAAACCGGGTGACCTTTCCGAGGAGCTGCGCATTGCGCTCGGCATGCCGATCGGGCCGGCCTGTCACAAGATCCCGCCACCGTGGCTGATCGCCCAGCAGCGCTACGGGCCACCACCGAGCTACCCGAACCTGAAGATACCGGGACTGAACGCGCCCATTCCGGAGGGTTGCTCATTCGGGTACCATGCCGGTGGCTGGGGTAAGCCGCCGGTGGACGAAAGCGGAAAGCCACTGTACGGCGATGTGTTTGGGATGGCCGGCATTGACGGCGAGGGTGGCATGGGTGAGGAGGAGATCGATCGTACCGTTTGGGGCGAGCTGGAGTCCGAGTCGGAGGAATCGTCCGAGGAGGAGGAAGACGAGGGTGAGGATTTGGGCGGTTCGGGTGCACCGCCGGACGAGAGTGGCCTGATCACGCCCGCCGAAGGTCTGGTGACACCGTCCGGGCTGACCAGCGGCGTGCCGGCGGGCATGGAAACGCCGGACACGATCGAGCTACGCAAGAAGAAGATCGAGAGCGAGATGGAGGACAACGAGACGCCCGTGCTGTACCACGTGCTGCCGGAGAAGCGCAACGAGCGTATCGGAACGGCCATGATGGCATCGACGCACGTGTACGACATTGGGGCTGCCGGAGGTGGAGGAGGTGCTGGGGCGGCGGCGGCAGCGGCAGCAGCATCCGCAGCGGCAGCTGGCGCCGGAGGCCGTCGTGGCGGGCAGCCGGTGGATCGCGAAGGTATGATCGAGCTTGCGCTCGATCCCTCCGAACTCGATCTCGACAACGAAGCCATGGCCCAACGGTACGAGCAGCAGCTGCGTGAACAGCAGAGCCACCTGCAGAAGGAGGACCTCTCGGACATGCTGGCAGAGCATGTGGCGCGACAAAAGTCGAAACGAAAACGACAGCAAACCGACACTACCAGCAAGCAATCGAAGAAGTACAAGGAGTTCAAGTTCTAAAATTCTCCAACCACGTGGCACCTTCCATTCTACTTTCGCGTTGGTGGCCTCCGAATTTTCCCGATCGAACTCTTTCACATATACCAGCATCGGTCGATTTTCATCGGTTGTGGCTACCCATTGGAAAGCAACTATTAATTTTTGTATTCCTCAAACCTACCTAAGGTTTGAGGAGAGAAAATTGAACACGCAAACCTTGAACATGAAACTAGAAATAAATTCCACTCATCCTTTCTTGTGCTACGAACAGAAAAGGGATCCTATATAATGTGTAGATGTTGATGCTTTCTGAACCTTGATTTGATGACCTTATCATTGACATGTCTTGTGGGATTGGACAGGAACCACCTAAGGGACTTCTTTAGGTTTCAGTTATGACTGTGTTGTAGATTCTCGTAGGAGATGTATTTGTAACGGTTCGTATATATTTAGTCAAAATTACCCACTTTGATAAGATTTAATTATTATTTTCCACGATTGAATATAGGACCAGCGTCTCGCATAAGAGACTGTCCCTTTTTGTACAAACCTAAATATAAAATAGCAATAGCCTTCCAATTCCGTGTATTCAAATAAATAAGGAATGATTTATTTGCAGCTTAGTGGCCATTGGTCGCTCCGTCGCTAGGTTACACCAACAATTTACAGTAGTATCTGATACTTGTACTGCTTCGGAACCTTCGAGATTATCATCCGACCATCGTAACTAAGCGACGCGAACATCCACGGGTCCGCCGTGCTCCACTCGACTCCATACACCGAATCCTCGTGCTGATCGAACGTCTGCAGCAAACCATCGGCCAGGTGTTCCCGCAGTTCCCCGCTCCCACCGGCTGCTCCACTGCTGCCAGATTCCGTCTCCCCTGCTGCTACACTGCCCGCTTCGGGCGCCTCGGAGCTTACGCTTCCGGCACAGGTCAGCAGCACCTTCCCGTCGCTACCGCTGGACAGAAGGAGCTGGTCGTGGAACGTGTTGAAGCGCACACTCCATATCCAGTGGTGATGGTCACTGCGGGCAAACACGTGCTCTTTGGTGTTACGGAAGTCCCACACCTTCAGCACGCCGTCGTCACCGCCCGTTGCGATGTGACACTGTTTGTTCGGATTGCAGTCGAGATCCCGCACCAGCTGACTGTGCGCTTCGTCGATGGTCCAGACAACGTGGTTTGGGTCACGAACGTCGTAGGATCTATCGAATGATGAATGGGAGTGATGAGGTTTTGTTTTCATGTCCTGGACCACAACCAAACCAGCCCTACCTTACGCTGCAGTCGTGCAGGGCAATGAATTGATTGCCCTGGTGAAAGTGCGACCATCGCCCTGTGGTAAATTTGGGAACGTTTTTGGCGTTGATCTCCGCCACTAC
This sequence comes from Anopheles sinensis, assembly GCA_000441895.2. Taxonomy (NCBI): domain Eukaryota; kingdom Metazoa; phylum Arthropoda; class Insecta; order Diptera; family Culicidae; genus Anopheles; species Anopheles sinensis. The sequence continues at coordinate 403,729 of KE524705.1, read as the reverse complement.
GCGCGTCGCCGCTTCGGCCCGGTTGAACAGAACGATCTTCCCGTCTACCACGCAGGCCAACATGTTCGGGTCAGTCTGATGGAACTCGGTGGTGCGTATTTCCGCCCCGTAACCCTCGGTTGCGAGTTTTTCCACCTGCGCGAACGCAAGAAACTCCTGCTCGCCGTCGGCTGACTCGAGCGACTCGGGTAGCGTAAGCAGGGCCGCCTGCATGACGATCTGCGTTCCTTTGAGCCAACTGTAGCAGCTGGCAAGCAGGCGCGGATCGTGAGCACTGGCGTTCAGCTTCCATACCTCACCGAGTGGATGGGCGAATATTCGAGATCGCAGCGCCGAACTGTCCTCGTTCAGGTCGACGACGTGCAGCTGATTGTTGGGCTTGAGACTCTGCGTGGCTACGAAAAATCGGACATCATTGCTCTCCGCCTGCTGGGACGCTAGAGCTCGGGCCTACATCGTGATGCGAACAGTTGGAGAATGTGAGCCAAAAGGTTTAGAGCCGACACATATTCTTTCGAATACAATAATCACCTGGAACTCTAGCCCATAGACGAGCGAATTATTTTCTTCCATATGTGCCGTTGAATCTGTTGTTTTTGTGGATAAGATTTGACAGTTATCGTCTTCAGACGCCGACTGTTTTGTTTTCAACAATGACGTCACGAATATGTATAGACAATTGGGGCTCAGTAGGTTCTGAGTTAAATGCAGACGAACGACGGCTGGTTTAGATCAACCAATCGGTAGTGCAAAATCACTAGGAATGTGATGGAAAAAGCTTCAAAGACTGATATGGTAAATTAATACCATTTACTACAAAACATATGGTGTGGCTAAAACAAAACATTTAAATCTCGTGACATGCTGCTAAAATGGACATTTACTTTCACATGTTTAAGAAAAAAACGGAAACTAACAATACTTAACACACATTTGAGTGATTGATTTTATTTTTTGCACATTTTACGCGCTTCGGTTCCGTTAAACTTAATTTTTGTCATTTTCTGTCAGTTTTCTCAAACTCTATATCCCTTGCGATGAACTAATCTGGTTTGTGATTGAGTGGGTTTGGGGGGACTGCTGTGGCCAGTAATAAATCGGAAAAAAGCTTTAGTGAGGCGAAAAGGTGTAGTTTCTTAGTTGGTCATTGAGAAAAAAAAACAGTGGGGAAAACAAACGGCTCTCAGTGGCTCGCAATACAAAGAACGATTCTTCAGATTAGACGCGGTATAAATTACATTCTTCCTTGTCCATGTCCTTGTTGTCGCAAACATTTAAATTAAATCCTCCGTCCGCCTTATACACACACACAAAGCTTATTATAAATACACAATTCATTATCATCGCAGCGGTGATTCCTGGTGATGTGGGTTTAAAGATGCTCTGCTCTTTTTTTATATACTTTTACAAACGCACAGGTCATTGGAATGCGTACCTTTTATCTTTTTCAGTTGATTAAGGGATGGTTAAGCAAACAAAAATGTTCAACTTCAGTTACAAACGGACATAAAAGGTTTAATTCATGGAAACATTGATCAAAATGACGCGTATAACGAAAGAAAAACATAAATAACAATAAAAAATTTAAAAAGAACTGAAACATTTTGAACACAGAACAGAAGTTCTGGTGCCACAGAACAATTCCCGTAAAGACTTAAGCATCCTCAATTTCATGAACTTTTAAAAAATTTAGTTTCAAATCAAAGTTTTGTTTAGTGCAGCATCCGTACATATGGGTCAAAAATAAGAACAGAGCATAAAACGCCACCTCCTCGTTAACTAAAATATAATGCGATTGATTGACTGGCTATTCTTCTATCCTTAAATTGCTCTACTAATAAAAAGGGATACAGGAAGGGTTTCACGGTGCGGCCCTTCATTTAGGAATCCTTATTTTTCTCGTAAAAATCATCCAGATACTTTTTGTACTCGACCTGATTCGGCCACAGCTGGGAGGCTTGCGAGTTAAGCGGACTATCGTTATTTGGTTCGCCGAGCAGGGACTGGATGGAGAGCAGGATTGTCCGCACATCGTACAGTGCGGACCACTTGTCCTTCAGGATGTCAAGGCAGATCGAACCGCTTAGGTCGACATTGGGGTGAAAGCAGGGCGTGATAAACTTCACGTTCGGCGCCGAGTACGGGTAGGAGTTGGGGAACTCGAGCAGCAGCTTGTACTTCTGGCCCTTGTAAACGGTATCGTCCGGACCGCTGATCGTGCCGATCCATTTGAAGAAATTCTCCCCCTCCGGGAAGGCAGAGATTGACTTTTCCGAGGACAGCATCAGAGCCATCAGCTCCTTTTGGAGTCTGTGTCGAGAGTGGGAAAGAAATAATTCAATTAATACTTGTATACGTTACAGCTACATCAAAGCATCGCTTTCGTTACATGAGTAATGTGTGGAGATGAATTTAGAAAGATGGCTTCCAACAACTGAATGCCTGAGGTCAAAGACCTCTTGCAAACGACGATATCATTGATTCAAGGAAGAAACGAATGCTATTATCGACTTGAGTATGATTGATTTCAAGTTTTCCGGTGAACTAACCAAACCGCTCATACAAAAGAGATGAAGGCGATCAAGACTCTGTTATCAGTTTTGAAAACTGTTTGGGAAATGCAGGATGCGCAATGCTATGGTAGAAAAAAGTCCATCGCTAATCCGCCATGGAGAAAATCGTGCTCCAAGATGGATATCGGATCGGATTTTTTGTTAACGGTGCTTCCTAACCTCCAACCCTTTCGTACCTACACGCATACACGCGCATTGAAGACGCGCTTTTTTGTATCGAAGAAAACAACTCCGGAAACACTCGAAACAAAACGACTCTAGAAGCAAAAATGCTTGCTAGAGAGCTTCACGACACCATGGAATGGAAAAGCAATTAGCTGTTCCATCGATGAAGTTACCAGCATCTGGCAGATGGCTGCAAGAATGCAAATAAGCGCACTTGGGATACAGATGTCGGTATTGAAAAGTTGGTTAGCATGCCATGAATGCGGAAATTCCCGTTTTTCTTCGCCCATTTTTTCACGTACCGTTTGCTAACTGCATGGTTATTGTTGTTTATCAGCGTCTCGTCGTTCTGTTTCGATGGGTTCGAGGACTGTGCGCGCTCGGGGTTAATGTTTTGGGCCATTCTCTCGATCGTTTGTACCACACCTCGCACCTTCCTAAACACCTCCGCGATGCCGACTTTCGCCTCCTTCGCCTATGGTCGCCACGACGCTCCTTACACACCAGTTGTCGATGGATGGAGGGTTCCCTTCTTTTCACTCTGTGTGTTCGTGTGCCCCTTTCCGCTATGTGCGTCAAATAGGCGATAATCACGCTGATCTCAACGGGGGGGTTGGTTCTGCTTCGCTAGCGTTAGTACACTTTCCCAGCGATACTACTTTCGTCGGTATCTTTTCTTCACAGCTGTGCGAAAACCCACAGACTGCTGCTGTTGCTGCCTATTTCACAACTCTACTTTCTTTCTGACGAGCACAATAGAAGAAAGAACGCGCACCGTTCGTACGAGGAATGAGGGTGACGAGCCAAACCCAAAGAATGTCACACCACTTCTAGCGCGTTGCTTGCGGAATATCTATGATCTTTGTATCTAGTCAACTTTTCTGGGCATTCAGAACGTTTAATTTGTCTTCGAACAACGTTGTCTTACTGCCAAAAGGCGTTTAAAAGTAAAATAATGCCCAGAACTGCGACCGATGCTTCCGACTAGCGCTGAAACTTGCACTTCATTTGTACAGAAAAGGGCGAAGATGCTTCTTGACATTCGGTTTATACTCGTGGCCTGAAAGATTGTTACAGAAACCTACGCAGAAAAAACGCTGTTATCTCCGATTTGATTGGATCATCAGAAGAAATTCCACTTTTTGAGACTGTAATTAGAATGATGGACTCAGTTACTCACAAAAAAACAACAATTTCGAGTATTTAACATCGAGAAATACCTGAAATTTGTTACTCAATTTCCGTTGTGTTTCCTTCTTTTGAAATAACCGTCTCATTCAACGCCCATTGCGCTGGTTGTCAAAAGTGTCATTAAAGCGTTACTTACGTTACGCTGTGACAAACTGTTATTCATAAAAATCGCAACGCAACTGGTGGTGGGAAAATCAACCCCGGTAGGGATTCAAATCCGTTTTTAAATCTGTATCACCGTCTTTCGGTCACAGTAACTCTCTACGGAGAGAGGGCTTGTCCCTCTAGGGGATGTTGATAGTCTCTAAATCGACACTTAATCAATCACATCAAAATCTTATAGATTCGCATCATGTTTGAATGAAATCAAGTCAAAATTTAAGCATATCGAGTCCCAGGCAAATTAAATCTGATTTAAGTCCCAAGCGATCAAATCTGATCCGAATCCGGCAAATGGGATCCAATCCTTTGGAATACGCGTAGAGATTCTTCGAATCTTCGAATCCCAATTCTGCCAACACTAAACGCAAAAAACAAGAAAATAAACATAACCGAAGCGTTTGTATATTTACGACGCGTTAAAGTCGATTCCTTGCGTGAATAAGTAAAATTGTGGTTTATACAAGAGTATACTTACTCAGAATCTTTTTTGCCTTGTATGTCTAACAGTGATTGAGAATGGTTTACATTCATTTCCCTTCCAACTTAACAGAGGAGGAGCTGATGTTGCAAGCGAAGTATGCAAAATTAAAGAGAAAAAAGAAAGCATTGCAGGCGTTGAAAGCACCCAAACAGGAGCCAGAAAAGAACTTGCTTCCAAAACGTCCAGCAGACGCCAGGGATGCACGAGAGGTTGCCCGAAAGTTATTGAAAAGTGGTGCCATATCAGCAATCCAGAAACCGCAGCCCAAGCAGGACAGTTCCTTCAAGCGACCGAAAGGACAGGAAAGGAAAAGAGCCCCACAAGAATTGACACCCGGTGGCCAATATCAATCGTTCGGAGCATCGACGGAATTCGACAACATAAGTACGTCTACAACCGCCCCAGCGTCCACCAGTACCGGAACGGCAGCGGCCACTACTGTTGAACGTCCGACCAGTCCGGTGGAAAAGGAAACGAGCCGCGTCCAAAATCTCTACCAACAGTTTGCAAATGAGCGTGACAAAGAAGAGCAAACGGATAAGTCCAAGACGGGCGATTCGTCCAAAGAAAAGCCACGCTCCGGTAACACCGTTTACGTGTCGGGCAACAAGGTTACGGAAGACTTCCTGAAGAAACATTTCAGCGAGTTTGGCGAAATTCTGAATATTTCGATGGAGATTGAAAAGGGGCGTGGATTTATCACGTTTTCTAAAACAGAATCGGCTGATAAGGCTATAAGCGATCTGCACTCTAAGACGGTTGGAGGTATACAACTGCAAGTGCAGCTGGCTCGCCGGCAGCCACAGATTAATCCCATTAATGACGCTGGATCTTCCGCGGTCTGGTCTGCGTTGGCAACAAATCGTTCGCAGAAAGGCAAACACAAGGATAATCGAGAGTTAGTTTGCTATGACCACGATGATATTTTTTAAGCAGGAATGTGTTATTTTTTAGGAAAAGATAAGAATAACATAGGACATAAAGAACAACATAGCTTATTTGTCGCAAATGATATGAATGTACGGTCTTTGGAATCAAATATATCAAAAAAGACGAAAGACGGCTTATTTACCTCAATATTTTTTGTATTTCACTGTAATTCAACTAGATTTAAATTTCCCAAACAACAGAGGTTATTTTACCCAGTGAAAATAATCGGCCGATGGTCTATGACAGAAAAAACGCTTCATTTTGTCATTTCGTACAATTGTTTACAGCAAAATTTGCAGCGCACCACAGCTGTTTTCAATTTGCGAAAGTCGATTTTGTACGTGCCCATTTCTTGTTCTATCGCCGATATGATGAATTCCGAAATGAGTAGTAGTATGCACTCGGGTCGGCCGGAAAGTGATTTCAGCATTGAGTGCTTTCAAAATTATACTGCTCCGGAGGTATTCGTCCAAGGTTTGGCTGGATTGGTTAATCAGACGGATGTGGAAGTGATGATACGCGCCCAAAAGCAAATGTAATGCATTCTACGATAATTTTTTTTCTCTGTTGAACGCGTTTCACCATTGCCAAGTAAAATGACCGAACGTTATTTTTCAGGTTACAGCGCTTCGAAAAGACCAACGAAATGCTGCTGAACTGCAACGCGCTCAGTGCGAGCAGACTGAAGATTGCTACCGATGACTTCAAGAAACACACCAAACTTCTCCACGATATGAAGAAAGATTTGGATTACATCTTCCGGAAGATACGCACGATTAAGACGAAAATCGGAAATCAATACCCGGCCGCATTTGCCGAGGCGGAGGCTAAGAACAAACCAATGTGTATAGACGAGGAGGACGAAATCGATACCGCTAGTCGGGCGGAAACTTTGGATGAGAAACCGGAGCACAACGACGGTACTGGCGGCTCTGTTTCGACCCCCGTTAAAGCGTCGTCAAGTAAATCTAAGCCATCGGCCGGGCAGAGTGAAGCAAGTGTTAAGGAACGAAAAAAACTATCCGCTAGTGGAAGTAGGGAAAATTCAACCGTAGGCTACGTAAAAATGGAGCAAAGCCCGGAAAACCGTAAGTCTGGAGGCGGTTCCAGCGGTGAACAGAAGCGACGATCGTTCCGATCGGCGCAAAGTAGCTCAACGGATAACTCTAATGATTCGTCCGATTGTACTTCGGACACCGGTTAGAAAGCGCCATTTTGCATGAAGTATGCTGTATTGATCTCAATAGTTGAATAGCAGCTAGAATTAGGTTCTGTATATTCATGGTTCGTTTTCTGTCTATTTAAAATATTTAACCACCTGTAGATTAGCCGCAGTTCGAGTTCATCCCATATTGACCTGTTTTGTTTAAACCAAAAATAAAATTAATTCTTTTTCGTTTGCAAATTCTTGGAAAGATTTATTTATTCGTAGCTTCTTCTTCGATTGAGAAATATAATATCCCAAATAAAAAAAAAGATGTACAATTTCTTCCCTCAAGGTGTATTCAATTGACACGTAGAATAAAATCTGACACCGATTGGTTTTGTTTAGATTTGTTATTGCGTGCTTACTATCGCCATCGTCAATTGTTTCTAGTTTAATTCCGAGCAAAGTACGTGAAAGTAGTTGAAGTTATCCCAAAATGTCCCAGACGACACAACCGATCGCGGAAGATGAGGAAGATTGGTTCAACAAAGATGAGAACGATTTCGTTGTGGAGATTCCTTCAAATGCTGCCGCTGGTACCGCCATTGCGGAAAAGGAGGTCGACGATTGCCAAGGCGCATCTGTGCGGGAAATGTTGGACAATTTAAAGTTCACTGCTGATGGTAAGAAAGCAGCTTGTGCTAGAAATTGGCCGTATTAATGTGATTCGTTTTATTTATTTATGCTTTTTTAACTGCAGATGTTGATGGAAATTACATTGATTCGCTAAAAAGATCAGATCCGGCCGGATTGAAGCATAGCAGCCGGAAAGTGGAGCCGGGAAAATATGTGCAAACCATTCCGTTCACAAAGCTAACAAACGTCCTCGACAACGAAACGGTCTCCATGTTTGCGGATTTGTATGTGCAGAAGGAGGAGTTCCTCGCAACGCTCACGAAAAGGACCTACGGGGAGGAACTGATGCTTGTGCTCATGCGTATTATGATCAAACTCGGATCAATGCCACTGTACGAGACGGTGAAAGAGGTTTTTGTGGTGCTCCTCGATCAGGACCATTTCTTCGAGCAGTTGCTAAAGTTTTTCCAGCAACCCACGGAAGGGGAGAAAAAAAGAAAAAGAAAAGCAAAATCATCAGACCAACAGTCGCATGGGAGGATATGATGGATGCTTTGATAAAATTTTTAACTGTAGCCAAGGCAACCGTGCAGTTTAATGATACACTCGTTCGATTCTGCGATGCCCTGCTCGGCGTACTGTCTGAGAAGGACCAGAAACATCGCGAACTGCTGGAAGAACTGAAAACATTCCCAACAGAGGAACATCCCACAAAGAAGATCAGTGTACGTTGGATGCTGGGGGTAAAATAGTTAATCAGTAAAAAAATTAAATATCTCCTATAGATTTACCCAACTGTAAAGGAGTTGAGGGCCGACGCAGGTCCTTCGTTGGACTTAAAACGAAACATCGTCCACGGGAAGTACGAAAGCGTTGAGCACTACCTGGACGTGCATCTGAACCTGCTGAAGGAAGATTTTCTCATACCACTTCGGTCCGGGTTGGAAAAATATCGGGCATCTGTTGCTAAGCATTCCCGTGAGTGGACATTCGTTGGGGAAAACATTCGCGTTCACTATCCGGTGAAACTGTTGCTACCAAGCACCATTAACCGCCGCACGGTCAAAGAACAACTAATCGTGGTGGATCTTGATCCGGCCAACCGTGGTTACTCGAACGAATCAGCTCGTTACCGGCGATTGTCTCTTCCGAACAGTAAAAGGCTCCTGAATGGCTCAATGGTCCTTTTTAGTAGTGGGCCGCAGATGGACGACCTGGTTGTCGCCGTCATCAGCTGTCGCGACCCGAACCAATTGCTGGACGGATACATCAACGTGGAACTAATCCGGCTCGACAAGGATGGGGAATCGAATGACGATACCGGTATGAACATTTTCAACCGACCTTTGCTAATGATCGAAAGTGAAATCTTCTTCGAGCCTTACCATCAGACGTTCAATGCACTTGTTCGTTTACGGGAGGAAAATTTCCCGTTAAAATCATACATCGTTGATGTGTCACAACCGGTCCAACGTTTGCCCCGATACTTTACCGAAGGAAAAGGACATCTTTTCGTCAACGCTGGCATCGAGTTTGATCTGAAGCTGCCAGAAAGCTGGCCAAAAGAATCACTGAAAGCCAGTATCGGCCTGAACGAGTCTCAATTCGAAGCGTACCGGATGGCGTTGACCAATCGGTTTACACTGATTCAGGGTCCACCGGGCACCGGAAAAACTTTTATCGGACTTAAGATAGTCGAAACGTTACTGGCCAATACGAGTGAGCAGATTCTGATTATCTGTCTGACCAACCATGCCCTCGATCAATTTCTCTGCGGCGTAACACGCTTTACGGAAAGTATCGTGCGCATGGGAGGACAATCAAAGCATCCGCTGCTTGATGCATACAATGTGAAGCAGTTGCACGAGGACGAACAAATCGATCGTAGGTTGAGGATCTGCTACTACAACGCGAAACAGCAGTACCTGAAGCTGGTAGAACAGTTTGACGAACTGCAGGAGCAGCAGCGTGAAGGGTTCGATGGTCTCAGTAAGCCCATGCGTCAATGTATGGTAAGCTCACGTTTATGGTTTACAATTTGTCGATGAAAAAAGCTATGTATATTAATTCTTTTGCATTTGTAGGACAAATTACTCGATGCCTCACGACGACTCAACGAACTCAGCCAGTTGGGTACGCTGAAGCTCATCCAACACTTCCGTGTCGTCGCCATGACGACAACGTTCGCCGCGCGTAACCGCACATTACTGGAACTTCTGCGCACTCCGATCGTTGTAATCGAGGAGGCGGCGGAAGTACTTGAAGCTCATATCGTATCTTCGCTCACCCAACACACCGAACAACTGATACTAATCGGGGACCACAAGCAACTGCGACCGACCACCAGCACGTACGTGCTTTCGCGGCGCTACAAGATGGACCTGTCGCTGTTCGAGCGTATGATCAATAATCGGTTCAGTGCTGCAACGATGACCGTGCAGCATCGAATGCGGCCGGAAATAGCGAATCTCTTGCGTCCAACGATCTATCTCGTACTGGAGGACAGGGAGTCTGTCCAAGCGCTTCCGGGAATTGTGGGCATGAAGAAAAGTCTATTCTTTCTGCGACACACGTTCCCGGAGGGGGCAGAACCGACTGCCTCAAAGAGCTCAAAAGACGGTCAGGATGAGCATGGTGCAGGCGATGAAAAATCAAAACGCAACGTGTTCGAGAGTAAATTTCTTCTCGCACTCTGTGAATATCTGCTTGCCCAGGGGCCGTACACCGCGCAAGATATCGTCATATTGACCGCTTACAATGGCCAAATGTTGCAGTTAGTTTCGGTGAGTTGCTTCCCACTCAAGGTTCCTCGAAATACTAACTTTTCTTTGTATCATACACACAGGAAAAGAAAAATCGAGCAGCACTGCAGGGTGTACGGATCGCGGTTATCGATAACTACCAAGGAGAGGAAAGCAGGATCATTCTGCTGTCCTTGGTACGCAGTGGCAATTTGACCACCAATGGCGATGGAAATACGATCGGATTTCTTTCGCATGAAAATCGCATCTGTGTCGCACTGTCCCGTGCTAGGGAAGGGCTCTACATCGTGGGCAATATGGGGTTGCTTGCTCGATGTTCGAAAACATGGCACGGCGTTGAACGTCGGCTGGACTCGCAAGAAGCAATTGGTGATTCGCTGCCTCTGCAGTGTACCCAGCATGGGCAAGTGGTCGAGGTACGATCCCAAGAAATAGTCTATAAACTTAAAATCACTTCATTTAATGTATCTTTCTATACATTTCTAGGTTAAAACGCCAGAAGATTTTGAGCAGTTTACATTCGACGGTAAAACCTGTATCTGTGGAATTCTCCAACGATAAATTCTCATTCTCTACTGAAGAGCCAAGTAACACATGTGGTTAGGTTCGGATTAAGAATCATTTTGATTTATCTATAATTTTTTGTACTACTCCATATA
>KE524705.1:332528-393003 GCA_000441895.2 Anopheles sinensis | reverse complement strand
ACCGTAAACAATGCATTCTGACAACAGGGTAGGATGTGAAATACAACAGCTGATCTTCAACAGCTTCATGGGGGTAGTGTTTTTTTTTCATATCAGGGAGTGTTGCAAACTTGAGATGAACGCACCAAACAGTGTGATAAGCCAAGAGGGCCTACCAAACCACAACAAAGCTAGCCATGGTTTCGATAACCACATAACGACTGGAATGGAAACTCCATACTGTGCATATCTCCCTGCATTGATGACCACTTGCTTGTCACTTCAGTAACAAAAGAGTACGATTAGATTACGAGCTGTTCAGAGCGCTTTGTCGCATCTGTTGGCAAAGTCGAATCAGTCGTGTAGATTGTACGCTATTTACAACAGTGATAAATAGAGTGTTTGGCGAGTAAACCCTAATTCTAATCCGTCGTTAGCAGCAACGGGAATCCGCGGGTTGCCAGTCGTCTACAATCGATCCCCGAGTAACAAACTTTGGGCTGCTGTATCTGCAAGTATAGTGTATGTGTATAGTCTGGGTATCGGAATCGCGTTACCCGTGAATTCGCTTCAACAAGACTTCATTTTTCGGCAGCTATGCAAAACGCTCCGGTCTTCGGTTCCATCAGATTTCTGATTATAGCAATTTTATTACTAGGACCGTTTGTAGAAGTTTCAGTTTCTAAAAGGATGGCCAAACGACAGATCTTTCTGATGTCCTCCTCCGCCGTGCACGGGTACGAGTATCTGCAGCATGCCAAAAATGATATAACCTCCTTTTTTCAACGGTACGTACAAGGGGCCAAAACGGGGTGGTCGTGTCTTTCTTTCTTCTAAACATTTTACATTCCTGCTTCTAGCAACAACGTCAGCCGTGTTCTGTTTATACCATACGCCCTGACGGATTACAATGGCTACACGGATAAGGTCGGTGGTGTACTGCAGCGTTGGGGCTTCCGCTGTGATGGAATACACTCATTCCCGGACCCGGTTGCGGCCGTACGTGACGCACAAGCCATCTACATTGGTGGCGGCAATACGTTTCTGTTGCTGAAAACCCTGTACGAAAACCAGCTGATCGATCCGATCCGCGATCGCGTCCTGAAGAATGCCATACCGTACGTGGGCAGCTCGGCCGGTACGAACGTCGCGACCAGGAGCATCCAAACGACCAACGATATGCCCATCGTGTACCCACCGAGTTTCGATGCGCTCAATCTGGTGCCGTTCAACATTAACCCACACTACCAGGATCCGCCGGTGGACGGGACGCACAAGGGCGAGACTCGCGAAGAGCGAATCAACCAGTTCCACCAACTCAATAGTGCCCCGGTGCTGGGGCTGCGTGAAGGTACCACTCTGCTGGTTGACGGCGAAAAGGCCCAGCTGGTGGGAATGTTTAAATCTCGATTGTTCCAACAAAACCAAGAACCGGTCGAGTATGAGGCGGGAAGTGATGTAAGCTTTTTGTTGAAATCTAAGGAATAATAAATCGAAAATAAATTGCGGGAAAAGAGGGACATACTTTTGTATGACGAGGTTTGGCCGTGATTGTCCGGATTATGTCAATGAGTTCGTAAATGAGTGATTTCTAATTATGAGAGGAGTGCTGTTGTATTCGTGGATCCTTTTTATATTCAATAAAATGTAAATTTCAATAAAAGGATAAATTCCAATAGTTAACATGGGAAATCATTAATTAGCTGCAACTATTGTCCTGGACATCAACTAGTGTCCAGTGATCAATTGTGTCGATATTTACCCAACCACCAAACAGTCTGCACTAAAATGATGCCAGAAAAGCAGTGGCAAACGGTCCAAGATCTTTACCTAATGAAAATTACTTTCAAGCAGTGGTAATCTATTTGATTTTATCCGAAAAGAATATACCTTTCTAAAACTGCACACAAAGCCAATAAATACGATTGACCGGTGGAGAAAACATTTATAGATTTAAAAAAACCTTTTGCATTTCTGTTGGCATTGATGGCTAAAGTTACATTTGAGCATATAGCGTTAAAGAAAAGAACATGATAAAATACTGGAGGTATGCAATTAAAAGTTCATTATTATTTATTAAATCATTTCTATTCGCCATTCGCCTCATAGCTCTTCTCGGACACAACTTATCGCACGCACAGCACCTCGTACTCGTTCACGCTCACTTCCGCACCGTCGAACGGCAGATAGCAGCAACCGTGCGACGAGTGAACCTTGCCCGGAGTCTGCGAGCCGTTGTAGATGGCCCGTCCCATGAACAGCGGTTCACCCTCGGCCGTTTGGCCAATCTTGACGGCCGTTTCCGGTACCGAGCCGTTCGAGGCGTACTCCCACACGAACGCACCGTAGCGCAGTACCTCGAAGTCCTCCTTCAGTACCTCCTCGCCCCCGTGGCAGACGAATGCCAGGTTCTTGCCGGGGATTACCTTGGCCGGAATCATATCGCCCTCGTGGAATGCACGCCCGACGTAGATAACCTCGCCGTCAGCATCCACTCCGGCGCGGACCATATTCGGAGGGAACGGTCCATTGATGTTGCAGTATTGCCAGCAGCCAGCTGAAATGGAAGGCGCAGAGTGGGGATCATTTGATCTTCATGTTACTTACGGTATAATGGATAATTACAGTATATATTTGTTAGTGTAGGTTAGTGTGTGAATTCGACATCAGTGGAAGTTTTATAGTACCAATAAATCATTTATGCCTTATCAACCTGAAATTCAACTGAGATTTTTCTTTTCCATGTTGATCACATCGAGGGAAGATAAAGGTATTCCTCCCTGTCTTCCAAAGTTAGGGAAAATTAGATAAGAAATGCATTTGCAGTGGTGTGTGGAGAAAGAGAATTTTAAGATAATTTGAAAATAATCTAAATTGCAGTATAGAATTTTTATCGCGTCTTTCTTTGACTTCTAGTAGTAATTTAAATAAAAACCCATAGATTTTTTTAAAGCATACGCCATTAGATGTTAGTGAACAACGGTTAGTCTTCGGGTGTACTACAGAGTGTGCAAACTTATCGTTTTTTTATCCCAATCTTGTCTTTTTATATGATGCACTTCCATACCGAGTTCACAAGTCAAGCGACCGATAGCTGGTTCGCTTGGTGGAACGACCCAAGCGGACGGGTTGACCGCAGCGGGCACCGAAGCGGACGAACTAGAAGACGTGCTGGATTTTCTACTAAAAGCCGCGGGCGCCGAAGGAGACGGTTCGGTTCGATCGTACGATAAGTCGGAAAGATTACTCAAACAATCGGGGTGGAACCCGTAATGCGGATAACCTACGGATAAAGATGGTTTCGAAATAAGGCACGGCAGCATCGGATTAAGAAAAGGTACATTTTGGGGAAACGAACCGGAGGCGGCCAATTATTCATTATCTGAGTTGTCGTGAGTGGAGGAAAGTGGGTTCAATCCTATTTTTAAGACCGGTCGCATTCAATCCGATAAGGGTTAGCAAAGGTGTGCTGAATGTTATCGGTTTTTGTGTGTGGCTAAATAATTAATGTACGAACATTACATCAGGTGGTATTATAAAAAATGCCCAGATACATTTGAAAATTTTAATATTTTACAAAATTTCAAATAAATTTCATTGCTATTGTTTTTTATTTCCTCGAAGACAGGAACAAATGAAATTTATCTTCAATGAATCACAACAAGATGATTCGTTCAGTTAAGACGAGTATTATCAGTATGCAAACAGAGTTAAAGCTAGTAAAAGCTTGTAAAAAGAGGTGGTGCAGTAGATTTAAATTCACGACCACCATGCACATTAAATCTATGTATTTGTTGCTTATGTTCTTGAGCATAAAGTTTAATATTTCAATGCACTGAATATTCTTTAGAATGCTGACTGTTTTACACAATTCCCTACTCGCCTACTTCATTCACCGATCTTCGATACACTGTTCAATTGGTATATTGTCTCAGCTGGCAGCTATCGTTGGCAAATTATCGTCTGATGATCGTCGTCTGAATAAACGTGAACCTTACTAAAAGACACTTACCCCCGCTCATGTTGTCGATGTGTAGAGATTGATTAGCGTTTTTAAACGAAACGAATATCCAAAGCACTTCCAGCCGATTGTCCAGAAGAGGATGATCCACTCGGTAGAATCCGCTCGCACCGTTACCACTCAGTGGCCAAACGTACGGTAAACTGGCTGACCGCTAGGTAAATTCAACCATTTAATAGCAACCCGCTAAGCAGACACCGCGTCACACCGGTGCAAATGTGTTGTTTTTAGGTTTTTGCGTGTAGCTCTTCGTATCGGAGAAGCGATGCGAAAGATAGGTGGCAAGATAATGGGCGCTACTTTTAAAGCCGGAGGCATTTTTGGAAGCGAACTGTCCCCGCCGGGTGGGTGGGGGAGAATGAAATTTCGTTGCAACAAGATTGGAATTTTTTTAAAAGGAATGCATCGATGGATATGAAGCAACATTGATTGCAACACGGGATAAAAAATTCAGATAAACCCAACGTACACTTAAATAGATCCAGGCTTAGTTAGAGATAAATAAGACTGATATCAATGAAGGAATTTTGTTGACACGTGTCTCATCCAGTTACGTTTCCAAACATCTTCGCGTTCGACTGTTGTTCATCAGTTTCCTTGTCCATGCAAGCACAAGGTTTCACACGGTGACTCATGTTTATCCAGACGACACAAATATACTTTTGTGGAGAAAACGAACAGTATTCATACAACATCCGAAAAATGCACAAATGATTGTTTTTCGACAACGGCTGTCGTTGTCTTGGAAACGGCAAGCATCTAGAACAGTCTCACCCAGTGTCATTTCCAGCCGGGTGGTCGTACTTCATCATCGCTGTTTGCGCAATGATGTCCCACGCTGACGAAGGTCTTCACTTGTAGAACACCATGGGTTTACTTTGTGCCATCAGCTCACACACCACAAAGCGATTGTGATAACGAACACCTGTGTCGCGTGATAAGATACAACCGTTGGTGGTTCAAAGACGGAATAATAGGATGCCGAAGTGCAGCGAAGACACAATGGTAAAGGAAGCAACGTACGTTAATGGTTGATCTATACTTGATTTAAATAACGCTGACTCAACTTGAACCAAAAGAAATGAGTAATCTTATCAGTACCAGATGCGGTAGATCCCCGAGCTTCCCATTCGGATATTAGCTTAAATACACTACTCTTGTTTAACTCGAGGTTAGTCCGTTAGTTGAATGTCTTGTTTAAATAGATTTCTCCCATTGCGCTGATCGAATCGAATGCCGGTTTGGTGCTGACTTATCGTTCGCAGAGTACCTCGTACGTTTGGACGGATACTTCCGCACCACCGTACGGAATGTAGACGCAGCTATGAGAACATTGCACCTTGCCGACCGTCTGGGAACCCTCGTGGTAAGCGCGCCCAATGTACAGAGGTTCTCCGTCGGATGTGTGTCCACCGACGATCGCTCCGAGTGGTACCTGGCCGGCCTGAGCCGTATCCCACACCAACTGTCGCTGCACCAGCACCTCAACTTGGTCGACGAGCGTCTCCTGGCCACCGTACGCCACGTACGCGGCACTTTTGTCCGGAAGCACTTTCGCGGGCAGAAGATCACCTGCGTAATGGGCACGGCCGACGAAGATCTGGGTGCCGTCACTATCGTGACCGCCGGGAACCATATGCGGAGGGAACGGACCGTGCACGCTTGCCGAAATCCACGTCGTCGCTAAAGGGTGAAACAATTATTTGTTAGAAACAGGAAAGGAATTTGTACGAAAAGGTTATTGCTTACCCATTATTAGCAATAGGAATCCTTGAAGGCCGCTACAAGTCTAACTACAAATGTTCGTTCCACGGAAACGGTTTTTCAAAACTGCTCCACTAGCAAAGAAACGTCGCCAACGCCCGCGAGTGTGTTTGATAATGATCGCGTACCGGGGTGGGCGCTTTGCTAAACTGTTTAAATATGGTGTGTTTTATCTTTGCAACGCGTGGAAACCAATACCACTCGATAGCACAGTGCTGCGCTGCATATGCGTGTGTACGAATGTAGGAGGTCCCGTCTTATCGCATAGCACACCTTGGAGACCCATCTGTCCCACGAACAGTTTCCCCGGAAAGGGGCGTCCGTCGAATGTATTCGTTACAGGGCGCACCCGCTTACGCATCTGCACCCCATTTATTGCCATGGCCCACGTATGTGGGTTATCGCGAAAAGATGCATCGAGTGCTTGTGGGAAAATATTGCCTATACTTTGTCCCTGCACACATTTTTGCAACTGATAGACTTTCTGTTTTCCTGCCCATATTGGCACACTTCGGTATGAATCAACGAGGTATCTGTGAAGATATTTGAAAATGACCACTGTATCTTTCATCTGGTAAGCTTAATTTCCGCTGATAATGGCCGAGCCGAAGCTGGACTCACTGATACCTGGTCAAAGTACAAACCGATGGACGAAAATGTTATACTTCTGAATTAAACATAATCGGACAATCTCCATCCACTACATGCGTTACTTTTCATAAATCTTCATTTCCATTTGTTTTATTACGCCTCTTTTCCATTTAAATTTTAACCTCTTCCTTCCATTTTTAGTGTGTGTGTTTGTCATATTAGCCCAACCCTGCTCTATTACTCCATTCCTTTGGATCGGCTGCTAGCTCAATCGCCGTTCTTGTAAGGGCTTTTTCCGGTCTTCTCATTACATCCGGCTCTGTGTTTCTGCTCTGGAAATGTGTGTGTGTGTCTTTTATGTTATGCAGCAGGACAGCTTCTTCTGCCTCATATATGGATATATTAGAATCAAGATTACATGTATATAGAAGAACATTTGTACGATCATACGTACCATTGTTCATTTTTGTTCGTTTGCTCTATGTTTTTGTTTTTACAACGTACTATTTACCTTTTATAAATCTTCCTCTCTCTCTCTCTTAAGTGGTTTAAGCTTGCTTCCCTTTTTTGTCTGACAATTTTGAAAACCTTTCGTCAGCATCCAATCGTACTTGCGTGCATTCATCTCGCAACATTGTCAGCTCAGTTTTTAATTTTGTATTTTTTTTTCACTTTTTGTTTCACTTCTATAGCATATTGACGGCGAAATGGTGTCGGCTGGGTATGTTTTTTTTTGTTTGTCCTTTTTCTTGTTTTGGCATAGTATATAATAGATGTATCATAAAGCACACTAACTAGTCCCTTTTCTACACCAGTACTTGTTTCCGCTTTCCATACGTTTATCATTATCCGTTTTTTCTTCTTTGTGTTTCATAGTCCACTCTTTGAAATTACTTTTTATCGACTTTTGTTTATAATCATCCCTCCCTCCAAGCCTTCCTCCTGTCAGGGGGATATGATTGTAAAGCGAGAAAAAGCATCGCTTTTATCTCCCCCACCATGCTCATGCTTTCACCTGCATATTTTTGCTTAAAACCTCTATTTTGTTCTGCTTAACAACATTAACCCGTGCTTCTGGCGGCAAATTCAGGTGTTGCATGTGATGACGAGATCCATAGATCCGAAAACTGAACATTGTGACATCGATTATATCGCTTTTTTTGGCAATGTAAGGATCAAATGTAATAGATCTTTTGTTTTTAAACGTAAAGCAATCATCGCCCTTTTTTCCTAATTTCTGCATGCCTGCTTTCAGCGATGAGTTTATCCAATGTGACTGCATGTTATTCTGAGAAATCAAAATAATCTATTTGACCTTACCGAGAGGAAGGATTCTATTTCAATACAATACAAGTTTACAGCGCTATGAAATTGGAACGGTGACGGAATCGTTGGAACGATATAGCATTCTTACTCTGCGATGCAGTTCGGGCATCCCTTTCCTTCTCCGATCTTAAAGAATGCTCTATCGCACAGGTGAAATGTTCACAAGAATGGCAGGATTATTGTACTATTTTTAAAAAGTCGTTTTTCTTTTTGTATTACATGGCTGTATGGATGTAATATTCTTTGTTCTTTTAAGAGGCCCGACAATTGGCCACATTAATTGTGGTATACCAGACACCGGTGTAGGACGATCTATCCCTGCTTGTTAATTCAAACACGCCAGATGTGAAGCGCGTTTCGGTTTGAAAAATTGCTCTTGGTTTGTCACCATCGAATGCTGGAAACACACAGGCTTTCGAGCAAACATACTTCTACTTCCACTGCTAATCTCTCTACGCGGTTACAAATGCCTGCATATACATAAGTTACGATTTTCGTGGAAAGCATATGCTGAAATCCATTAAAAAATGGGATTAAAAATAAGGATACAATCAATGCAATGCTCATAACTCTGACTCGTGCCCTACTGACTGCACTGATGAGCCGGAAACGGTCTAAGTGAACTTAATCAACTCCAGGACACGGACACATTTTTCAGTGGAAACACAGTTTTGGAATTAACACTTACTACACTAATGCCTTCCGGGGACATAATCAAAGGGCATGTCAAAGTGTGTGTGTGTGTGTTTGTTTACTGATACTCGTCGTCACTGGAAAGAAGCATCGTTTTCTCATTGTAGTTCTGGCTGATGGTGGAAACCTTCTGTGGCACAACGCTCGCCCCGGGCATGAATTTCCGCTGGCTGCCCAGTGTGGGCGGAGCTATATAGCTTCCTCCGTGGCCGCCAGCCCCGTTACCATTGTATGAACCTGTCGTTGCTCCACTGCCCATACCGTGACCACCTTGCTGGCCGTGTCCCGTCAGCTGATTGCTCGGATCGTCCGGATCGTACGAGGATACACGAATGCCCCTTGGATTCTTACCACCTACAAGTAAAGCAAAGCAAAAACATAACGTATCAAGAGAAATGTCTCTTTTTTCAGCTGCTATAATGTGAAAATACTGTGAATATGATGTACGCGGTGTGGTTTTGACAAGCTTGTAAAAGAATTTAAAATTAGTTCGCATACCATTTAGTGGCGTACGAGCGATGAATTTTTGGCCGCTGGTGGTGGCGAAGATAGGACACAAGACACAGCGCAGGCGTAAGGCAACAAACATCGCTAGGGAAACAACATGCCAACAACTTCGAGGGGAAAATTGGGGATGACAAGATACATGGAGAACGTTGAACAGAACTCGAAATAAAGATAAAAGGATAATCCACATGCGCTGCCAGGGAATGCAAATACTCACCGAATATTACCTGCTGTACCGTCATTCTCGTCGGAGCTTCCTATCATGACCCTTTTTTTTCCAAAGCATCGTTGAACCCTTCCTCGACCTTATCAACATCCACAACGCTACAACTACTTTCTTTCATATTATGAGTAATCCTAAATGAAGCATAAACGCCCTCGACTTACTTATCAACAGTAGAAGATATACAAGAAAAAATACGTTTTATTATAGCGTTGCGTTGCGCCTCTCTATGTCCTGTTTACTGTACTGTTTTGTCCTTATTTCCTTTAAATATCGTTCTTTTCTTCTTCCGTCCTCCTGGCAGGCTGGCTGTCAAGATTCATAAGACAAACGCTCTTCCTCCTCTTCCTCACTGATAAATTTACTAGACGCTGCTTGCAATCGCTGTTTAAAAAATAAGTATTCCTACGTCCAAAAATCACATTCCTTGCGCATCTCAACGTCTCAAACTATTTGCTGTCGTTTGCAAAGAAACGTTTCCATCCGGTGTTTACAACTTACGTAGTCGCGTGTAATCGATGCTCGTTTGCTCATAAAAAAGGTAGCTAGGATTTACGAGCGAAAGGATGGACATTCATCTACGGCAAGCGTACGGTACATGAACTTAAGATACACACAAGAGGCGAAAAAAAAAATGTACAGCCGCTCCAGAAGGGAACGGGTGGTAGTTTTTAAACATTGTTCCAACGTTGAACATTTAGTATTTACAAATAAAAAGCGGCACAAAAATAAGAAATAAAATTAAAAAAAATATACAAATATTAGACTGGATAACAAAACATTCGTATGGAAATTTTAGGCAATCTTCAAAGAAAGATGGTGATCGTAAAAAGACACTCGCGTGTCATTGGGGTCATTTTTAGAACGTACCGACACACTTGCAGTAAACGAAGTCAATCATAACGCCTTGGGGGTAAACCCTATATCAGTTTGCTACATAAGAACGTCTAAAGACAAAAAAAGGTACGATACCAGACGATCTCACTTATGAATATTTCTCCTTTTACGTGGCCCTTAAGTGAACTTCTTTATTTTTTATCTCTTCGGAAAATTCATCTCCAGGACGAAGGGAGCATAGAAAAAAGGGTACATGGGCGAAGAGATTAAAAGAGAAATTTAAAACATGATTCATAAAATGAAATCCTCATGAATTTCTTGTCCGACTGTTAATTTAGCGTTCTGAAGAAGTCACGCGACGAAAAGGAACGTTTTAAATGATGTACGGTTGCATATAAAAATACTCAGTTATTAGAATGTATATAATTTCAACGGATATCTCAAAAACAAATCTCTTGCTCTGACACGGAATGGGGAAAATCACGACACGCTTTTGCAGACGATTTAATCAATCTTTCGTAGAAACTTAAAATAATAGTTATTTTATGATAAAACGTTTCATCTACCTTTAGAAGCTGTCTTAAGCGATTCTAGCTCGCGTTATCCGTTGACCGTTACTAAATGTTTCGATTTAGGCTTCAAAGAGGTAAAGGGAAATATACCTTTCTTATAATTTCATTTTTTTTCGTTTTGCTGTTTGCAGGTTTTGCTTTTCTATTTTCTGTGTGTCCGTGTGTGTTTCCCTTCGCGGATAAGATATAACTAGGTTCTCATTGTTACTTACTAAACGGGGTTAAAAAAAAAAAGAGTGGATTACGTTTCCATCCACGACACAGAGGACGACATTCAAAGTCGCTCGTAAGGCATCTGCGAAACAACTTCTGAAAATTGGAAAGAAGGAAATTAAACCAAAGTCACAAACACAAACGGAGGAAAAGAAGAGAAACAGTGAAATCATTACGCGCATAGTTATTTCCTTAGATGCTAGTTCTTTTTTTATATCGCACGAGGAAAAAGTAAACATACGTTCGATTGATTTGCTGTTGAGAAACCAAAAACTAAGAAGTGATTTTCCTCTACCGATTGCATTTACACACGGGTGTTCAAACACTCTTTTACTGCGTTGGCATTGGTGCATTGCATAAGTGTATTGAAACTATTAGTTTCAAATTAAAAAAAAATTGAGAAAACCAGAATCATTGTCGCTTTGCTTACAATGACCATTGGCCGTGAGAAAGCTTGCAGAAAAGCCAAACTCAGTGCGGTGGGAAAAGCTTTAGGGGCGGAAAAGACACGGGCATCAATCGACTTAGAAAAGATTGCCCGTGTACGGTTCGCCATTCGGCAGGACGTGCAGTTCTTCTTCGCGGAGCTGGTAGTAGCTTTTAAGGTACTGCGGTGCCTGGAAAAGCTTCGAATCGCCGCGCTTCCGGTCGATCGGAGATGGACAATCTGCGGCCGTTGGTAGTAGTAGTAGTAGTAGGTCGGTAAGAGTTGCGCGCGCATCCAAAAAAAGTTAAGAATGGATAGAAAAAAGAAACAAACAGAACATTCCTTCATTGAAATTCATTGATCCATTTCCGTGGCGCAGGCTATCATCGTTTGCTAGTCTCGAGCGATAAACTACCTTCGCACGTGAGAGTATCGATGATAAGTGGACAGTACGGTCCATATCTTATGGAGCATTTACGTCTGGAGTAATATACAATCACATTACAGTACAAAGGAGATATAGTAAACAAATGTTCTAAAATAAAAGGTTAAATCACCAAGCAGTAAAAAAGGATACACGTATCAAAAGTTGTGCATAATATGAGGAAAATAAAAACGCTGTCCATGCAAACAAGTTGTAAATAACAATAAACCTGAACAGTAAGTGTACGCAAAGGAGTCAGCACAACTTTCTGGTGCAGGGAAAAAAGCATATAAATAAGAAATTTAACAAGAACAAGCTAAATATTATGAAATAATAATAAAATTTAGAAACAAGCGAACAACGATCGTGCATCAAAGATCCAGCGAACAAGTAATATGTAAGAGATTGGAGTAAACAAGAAAGTAAGCAATAAAGTAACAGAGTTCTGCTAAGAGGCGGACGTACCTGAGCTGTACTGAGTGTACTGTTGATACTGCGGGTGGAAATTGTGTATCGCGTCCGTCATAATATCCTTAGGGTTCATCGTTTCCTTTAAGATTAGGGAAAGCACGAACGTGAGTCTCAATATAAATAATTGTTTGCAATGTTTCGTATTTTCGAATGCGGGCAGGCTTTACCTTTAAACTGCTCGAAATGGATTGCATCGTAACGGATCGACCGTGGGCATCAGTCATGCAGCTTTGGGCGTACACCTTTTGCGAAAGGGAAGAATAAAATGAGTGTGATTGAGATTGAAGAATGGCACACCCACCGTGTGCAAAGGCCACTCGAACTTACCTGGTACGGGAATGCATACCGCAGCGCGATGGCCGCAAACAACATTTCGATGCAGATGAAGAAGTTCTGATAGCCGGCCGACACCGTACCAGCAGACGTGGTTGAACCACCGGCGTCAACGATCGGCGAGATGACTTCCGCCTTTTCCAGAATGGCCAGTCCAACACCTAGAACAGTACAGCCACAACATTAGCCAGCTATACCCGGATAATTGCCCTCGGGAAGACTTACCTTGCCAGAAGGACAGGAAAATGACGGACTTGACGGTGCAGAACTTCAGTACCGGATCGAACGGCGTCAGCAGGTCCCGGGTGGCGAAATAGAACAGATACAGTCCATACAGGGCGAGTGAAACCGAGATATTATAGATGACGGTGATGTAAATGTAACCTCCGTCGGCACTGTTCCGAAAAAGAAACGAAACAAAATATGTGAATGTGACTGAGAATAACAGAAGCATTTCATCATACGGTTGTTTTATTTTTAGTAACAGAAGCCGTCAGTAGAACCCACTAACTTTCTTAAGGCTTATGGTTATTGATGCAATCTTTGTACTGAGGGTACGCGTTTTATGATGATCAATCATAAGCAGCAGTCCGTTTATGGTTTTGATTGAGTTTTGAGAACTCGAGCTTTCGCAAATCCAAACACACGTTGAAAAGTTCTCCCCCTTTTTAAAAATAGATTTTGTTGACGAATGCCTTCTGAATTACAGCCCTAACCTGGACACATGTTTATACCATGATGCATGTGTTTAGTTGAGAAAAAGTGAAATAAAGCTCACTGGCACAAATCTGTTTGTACACTTGAGGCAGCTTAGTTCCTCGCTTATCCAACTAAGATTAGGTACAATAATTTGAACAATAATATTGCGTTACATAAGCAATGTCGTCATTCTTACGATGTTTTTGTTTTGACCCAGTTTCGCACTCTACCGGATTACATACGGGATTGGTTTGTATTTCAAGGATAGCATGCAAACTTTTGGATCAATAACGAAGGTACGTTCTGCGGAAATGCAACTGGTATTATTATTCGGATACGAAGTTGTTCCTTAGTTCGTGTAACACATAAGGTGCAATGTTACTGAACAGATTTCGTTTTCTTATTTAGGAAACGTTAGGAGTATTTAATTGAAAGTTTTTCAAATTGCGTAAAACCAATTTGCAGTGAATTCCATGAAAGCATCACAATCATATCAACGGACACAAAGATCTTGGTACTGACAGTACGCGTCAGTCAGGGATGAAATTCAATTTAGGCCCAACGTTCGCGCGGTCCCCCTTCCTACCTCCAGTCACCGTCGTGGTAGTGGTTGAACGCCTGCAGAAAGATAATAATGAACGCCATCAGTGGCTTGACCAGGCAGAACTGCAGTGTCGCTTGCTTGCAGAACCGCAGGAACCCGATCGTGTACGTTTTGCCCGCCAGGCAGCACGTCCCGTACAGGCAGGACGATTTGATCGGCTTGCCGCGGATCTCCGACATGATGTTGCCCTCGCCGCCCAGGTATTCGTAGCACAGCGACAGGAAATTGTAGATGACGAACGCTGCGGGAAAGAAGAGCAAAACGTTATAAACGTTGCCGCTTGACATCTGTGAAATGGGGAAGGACAATCATACCCTCGTAGCAGTCACGCACGGTGAAAAAGTACACGTAGACGCTTTCCGAGTTGAAGAACAGTAAGCTGACCCAAGAGTAGGTGGCGTAGATCGGCACGATGAAAAGTATTCGGACAATCCATCGCTGCTCCTGTGGGTTCGTGTACCATCGAAGGTGTTGGTAGATCTGCGAGGAAGAAATAAAACGGCAAAAGGATACGCAATTAGTATAATTTTTATTGTAAAATAACTTTCCCCTTCGAATCCAGACTAAGTTCACTTTTTAAACATTTTTAATTATCTAAAAAATCACTTGAACTAAAAAGTAATATTTGTTTTTTAATTTTAAGAAAATCTTTTCCTCAAAATAATTCGAGAAATGAATTTAGGCCATCTTTCGTTAACAACAGTGGAAGAGAGCTAAAACAATGTGGAAAATCGATGCGAAATACCACAAAAAAAAATATGCCGGTCCGTTTCGACAGTTCGTTTCGGGGTGGAATGTTTCTCACCCTTATTCCCATGGGTAGTTTACACTAAATCGTGCCCAACTTTACCTTTCCCTTCGCTCCCTACACCCTCCTGCGCAGTGGTCAATTACGAATGGCCTGCATTTCCTTCTTCACCATTGCGTTCGGCTCGATTTCACGAACGGGCCTTTATTTCTGATGCCGCCAGTGCGGATGGGGATCTCGACTGCACTAGGGCTTTATAAAATATTCATCACACTGAAAGTGAAACATGAATATATACAACCGAAAGGAAAAGGCGTTCCAGAAGAAATAAAACACGAAGTAAATATTTACAAATGAAGAAAAAAAAAGTATTGCAAGTGTAGTGTCATCGTTGACGACGCAGCACGGAGAGTAGTGTCGGTTAAGGATTGCGACGAAAACGGTAGGAAAACGAACCATTTTTTGCAAGGCGTGTACTTGGGGCTTACCTAAATCTAAGCTTCCGCTGGCCATAATGGAGGCTCGTAAACGCGCACAAAAAAAACTGGAAACCTGCCCATCCACAACAGAAGATATAATGGAATAATTTTCCTGTCATCTTCGTTCGGCCTCCTTTTTTTACGTGGGTGATTTTTGATGGCTTTAAAATAACTTTACAGTCACCAATTTTGTTTTCCCCCAGGGGTGCGGGCGGGAAAACTATGACCTTTCGGTTTGGTGGTTCGGTTGGCAAGGCGCTTTGGTGCCTTCTGCTTCTGCGAAGATGATGTTGTCATCAAGCATCCATCCGAGAAAAGAAACGCGACACAGGAGCAAACACGAGATAATGCCCTCTTTCATCATCGACCGAAAGGAAAATCACATCAACAACATCGACGCCGGGATGGACCGTCTCCCATTTTTGGAGTTCAAACCGGGTTTCAAACGACGTTTACAGCATGTCTATGGTAATAAAAGAAGCTTTCGCAGGATGCGCTCATCAGAGCGTTTACTTATCTCCTGATCGAATGGTTCAAGCGAGGCAAATGTTAATAATCATGAATGTGTTTTATAGTAGCTTAACAATGTAGTTTTTTTTCGTATGCTGTGCAAATCAATAAAATATAAGCAGTCATTCACGACATTTTTTAATTGTTACAACACAAAAAACGTAAAAAGAACTCTTTAATATTCTGAAAAATAGTATTCGAAAATTCTTCACAACATAAATTGCATGTTGAACATATGTTTCGGACACCAATCGTGGGCAAGATTTAGCCGGTTTCAAAAAAAGAAACAACAACAGGCATATGGTATCGGAGGCGAATACACGAAATACCAAAAACCAACATCAAATTTTGAACGGATCTTGCTTAGCTTACACCCGAAAGAAAATATTGGTCGGTTCTTTGGTTTTGGAATCAAACAGACGGGGTGGCCCTAGTGAGCCGATGCAGTGGGCAGTGATGGAAAGACGGAAACTAACACATCTTTCACAAACATTGTTGTTTACTGTGGCTAAAATAGCAGCAGTGGGTGGGACCGTGTAGCGACAGGAAGCAAAACCTCAAAATCGATCAACCGAAGTCAAAAGGAAGCCGGAAAAATCTGCCATTTCGGTAACCACCAGAGCGTTCTCCGTCGTTGTGCTCCCAAAAGAAAAACAAATAAACGAACCGAAAATGCATTTCTCAAAGCGGCACACTGTAGGGGGTGGGGTGTTAGAAGTTTTGCAACCAAATCTATATGTGCTCGGAAATGAAAGGGTAGCGATTAAGTAATCTGACTATGGCCGGAGTATGAAATATGTTATGGAACAGAACATACCAGAGTAAAGTTAGGTTGAAAAGTATGTTTAACTTTAAATGTATGCTTTGGGTATGTATGTACGTTTGTATTTGTTATTTAAAAAAAAAGAATCTAAAAAACCAAGTACATATCGATAAATTCATGCACTTGTTTTACATTTCGATAATGGCCACATTTATCAGACCCATACAGCAAACACTTGGCGCGTATTTATCGTAGTAATGTTCGCCAAAAGGAAAAGCCCCATGAGCAAGGGAAAGGGAGTGAGTTTTCTCATTCGATTTTGTTTGCCTTGCATGAAGCAGTTTACATAAAGTGCACACGCGATTCACGTTGCCACCATTTTAAAAGCCACCCGCCGGGGCAATGCTACCACACGGTAAAAGCATTTCCCCGTTTGTGTGTGAAAGGTTCTTGCCAGAAAATAAAACCCCAAAACGGTTGAAATCGAGATGGATTAACGGCACGTACGGCCTTTAATCCTCAATAAATGGGCTAAGCGTTGGTGCACCGAAGGAATGGAAAATGTTAGGTACCCATCCATGGCAGCTAATGTTTGTTGTGTTATTTTAGGAGAGCAAACATTGAAAATGTTGCTTATTTTCACCTGCAAAAAATCAATGTTTGCCGGGAGCAGAGTCCCTCCGAATAAAAATTTTATAACAATCCCCAAAATTGTGGAAACTGGAAGAACTGAGATTTTCATTTTAAAACACAACAAAAGCTTAGAGATTTATATTGACAAGCATGAAGAAACAGAGAGTTGAAAGATCCATCTTTAGCTTACGGTAAAATAGCATTTGCTAACTGTGTTAAGAACTAAAACTAGGACTGTTAAAATAAAAAATAAATTGTGCAGACCAAAAACCAGATTTTTCGACCTCCCGTTGTTAGATTATGGCGAAGATGCTCTATGATTTAGCTCAGAGAAATGCGGTACTTGAACTGCAAAACGCCAACTTTACACCCAACTTCACGGTAGAATAAACACAGGAAACCATTTCCATCACCTACCAGAAGCAACCTCGCACTAAAGGAGCCACTTAGTTATACCGTGAGCTATCTAAACACTTCTCCCGTTCGTTTTGTGCGACGAATGTGAAAAAAGTAACATATGAATCGTAGCATGAAGAGCGTTGTTCAGACAGGACTCAGGTGCACGGGTGGAGTTAATTGACAATGCAAAGCCCCCATCCTTTGAAAGATGAAAAACTGCATCTTTTCTACAAAACAAGAGATTAAAAGCAGATCCTATGAATATGCTCGTATACATGAATGCGCCTGTTGTTCCATTTTTTGAAACTTCCATTCGACCCAGCTAACTGATTCAAGTGGTGCAGAAGTTTTAATAATTTTTTCATAAATGATGTTCTTGACAATCTATATGCTGAGGGAGATATTTCATGAAATAAAGAAACGCAAGCGTAAGAAAAAAAGCTTTTTTTTCATTCATTTGATTTATAATGCAGTCTAGAAATTTAAACATATTTACAATCATACATACATATTTTAATGAGTAAATAACATGAGAAATAACATGCTACAAACTTAATGCAACCGAAGTTATTTCCTGTTTTAGATCATTTTATCGTCTAGTGATGCCCAATATAGCGTCTACAACCGACTGTTTCTCCATTATTTCAAAAGTGATAAGGCACAAACAAGATTGTCATCAACTGGCTCGATTTACTTCTACCATTGCTCGATAGCGTGCTGTAAAGGAAACAGACGCCACGTCAAACGCCTGATAGACAACGTCGAATATGTCGAAACAACTTTGCGGCAATCAGCGTATCGACATTGATAAGGCTTGGGGGAACATGGGACATTTCGTGGTGAGATTGAGCACGCTACCCGTATGGAAGATTGAAGAGAGGTGGAAAACAAGAATATTTTCGCTTCCAGTAGATGGGGGAGATAATTATTTAACTGTTTTTTCGTTTTATGCACAAGAATGCTCAAGACATAATGCAAATTATGTGCACTTTGGTTGAATAAGAAATCAGAAAAATAACCCTGCGGACACTCACCGACACATTCCATATAAATTCTACACTCAGAGCATAGTATTTTTAGTTCAGGGCAAATCGAAAACAAATTTATCCTTTCTTTCTTGCGAGTGGACTTAGCGATTCCGCGAATACCAACGACCTACGCGCGGATTGTTATCGATTTTTGTCGCAAATCTGACGACTTCATACTTTCTTCTGTTATTTAAATCTTCTTATGCCAGAAACGCAACGTGCCCAACTATTTTCCCAATCAGTTATGACAGTGTACAGGTAATACCGAAGCCATAGAAATACCAATGAAGCAAAGGATCTAGAGCGTGGTACGACTTCGATCTGCGGGCTGGAAATAGAAGAAAAGCTTCTTTAACCTCGCGGTAGGTAGGTCGTTGCTGTAATCCGGCGGTGAAGTAGAGTAAACTCGGGCAAATAAACTTTGAACAGAAATAAACACGTACTGTTTTGTTTTTCTACTAAAACCCCGCGGTTTCAAATGAAAGTATAAAAGATCTTTGCAAAATTTTAGATACTGAATTTGATGTTGCTATTTTTGTACAAAGTGAATAGCTCCAAAAAACCAATGAGAACTAAATACATAAACAAATAAAATGCATAGTGACTTAAAGCTTCACCGTGGATCATTATTAAGTGTAGAGGAATCGTAAAATACCGGTTGTTTTCCAATGTCGTCATTCGAATTGCATTTCACCAGATTTAATTTCCGCCCAGGATAACGAATGCTTTCGCATCTGCAAGCGTCGCCAACGAGCGTGAAAAATATCAGAGGACACACACTCATGATTACCGGTTCAAGCGGAAAACTCCTGCCCAAAGAGTCTGGGAGGGTGTCAGTTTGACATAACGCACCGGCGGATCGAGACCGTTTGGCCACACGCGCCAATCTTTAGTGTCATAAAGTGAAAGGACTCCACGCTCACCATTACCTCACGGTGGGCTGGTCAGTTACGTGAAAAACTGGACCTGGAGCTGGGTGGCGACACAAGGTGGAAGAAAAGTGAGCCCGGGGAAACCGAACTTTGGGAAAACGTTAGCAAGGATTAGGCGGAAGTCAATTGACGGTGAAGTGAAGCTTGTCAGTGACGTGCCACGCTCGTGTTTTATGCAAACGTGCCGCCTGCTGACTGCTGAGGTTTTGTAACTTGCGCTCCTTTCTCCGTCCCATTTTGCGATGGGCGATAGCTGCGAGTCATCTTCATGCGTCACACATGATCGGTCATATGTAAAGTATGAACGCCCAAAGAAACGTTTGAACACAACCTAACGAATTGTCGTGTTGATTACATTGGCTAGCAATGGATTGTAACAAAATCGTCAAAATGGAAGTATCCACAGGAGTGTCGCACACGAAAGTCGCACACCTGACACGATCGATTTATGACGTGCAGCGCGAGGTTGTGCGTGCCTTAGTTGTTTCGTGCTTCCGTATTAATAACATGCTCACGGCAATCGTTCCACCGACCGGAACCCTCCTACCCTGCCAGGCCCGATCCCGATAGTTCATTCATAATTCAATACCGGCTAGAGGCAGTATTTCATCCCCACTTTCCCACGATTTCCATACTGAAAGGCACTTCCAATCGGCATTCTCAAAATCTGACCCAGGGCTGGGTGGATTTAATTTTCGACTAGGTGGGATATGAACTAGGAGGTTCTTCTAATCATGTCGTGTCGAGGGAGTACTTCTTTGAGAAGAGAACATCCATTAAAAGTACGGTAATCAATATTCAATGCCGTTGAGTGAGAATCAGAATAAATTCATCACGATTTTCTCAAACTTATTTACAATTACTTTTCAAGCCAATTATAATTGAAACAGCATTTGAAAACACAAATTAATTTATGATTTGAAAGAAAATTAAAATTTCTAACCATCGATAAGTGAATTTTGCTAGCAGGTACAATAAAAAAGTAATAATAAATTCAAAGGGTGAGTGCTCTCAAAAATCGATATTATTGATTGAAACTGACACTCCTTCCGCTACACACCTTTTATCTGCTTTGCTTGCACTGCGGGAAAAAGCGGAAAGTGAGTGACACTTTTTCAACACTCCCTAATTTTTCATGACAGTGACTGATCTACGGGCACAGGCAGTTTTAATGTTTAGAAAATAACAGAAGTAAAGCGAAGCGTCTAATTATCATCTAAAATAGTAGAGAAAAGAGCTAACAATCAAATCACATTATTTAAAAACAAAGGAAAATTGTACATTCTATTTTTACCACAACCATAAGAAAACTATTAAGCGAACTGCGCTCCAGAATGTTCCTGATTACTGAAATTTATCATCATATCCTTCAACTCATGTTAATTATGATGGCAGTAAGTAAGAATATTTTTCTCCAGTGAGTTTTATTTTTAAACATAAAACGGACCCATCTGCTGGGTAACCTTCGAGCTTTTTGACGCATTGAAGGTGCGTTTCATAGTGAACGTTTTCATAGATGTCGTATAATCTCCATTCCGTGCCAATAGGATATTTGTGTGTTTCCTAAGACCTGTACCTAAATTCGCGCTGCAAAAAAAAAACGCGGCACACGAAATCTACCAAACAACGGGCAAAAAGTCAACCGTCGGCTGATAATGATGAGCACGTGTAGTGAAACTCGAATGAAGAAGAAATAATCCCTGTTTACTGCGGCTATATGTCAAAAGTTGGGCTAGCATTTTGTCGCAAAGAAAAACACGATATTATCCAAACCCCCGAAAGCACTTTCTATCATGCACAAGGACCGGTTTGTTATTGGCAAAACCGTTGCCCAAAGCAGCGTTAGCAGGGAAATTAAAACCACAAACCAAGTCGGTGGTAAAGCCACAGAACCGTTAGCTACCGTTAGCACCGATACAAAGTGTGGTGGTGTCCGCCCCACCAGGCTGCAGTTGTCTTTAAATTAAAATTATAACGCAATTTGTTGCTTGGTGGAGCGTCCAACCAATGTGAACTCCGAACACTAGAGGGACAGTGCAGAGGCAAAGACGAGTTTGCGTGGCGAGGAAACGGCCGGGAGTAGGCCCGGTTAGCATTTCGCCTGTCACGAAGCGCAGTGGCCGGAAATAGAGCAAATGGGAAATCGGAAAAGCCTTTTCATCACACATCACATCCGCCGCTGCGGTTGTCGTTTTATGACGGAGATGAATGACAGCTTGACGAGCAGACGAGGGAAAAGGTACCGACTCCGGGACCGGCACACACTTTTGTCCTCTGCCATGCGAATGTGTTTGGTAGTAGTTTAGTGTCGCAGTTATTTGTATCGATTCTCGCCGGCCTGTGCCAGAACCAGCTCCTGGTGAATTGCTGTAATTTGTGTGCCCGCTTCACCATGTAATGATGAACATAATTGTTTTCACCTTCACCTACGCACTCTGCCGACACCTTCCGGGCAACCGATGGCGGAAAAATGGCAACGTAATCACGCTAGATCAAATCGTTCGTTGCTGATACGCTTGTTACATACTGCGCCAACGGCGTGAACCTATCTGCCGCCTTCGCTGGTGGTGGAATTGCACACCCATACACCTTCCGATACTCTAATAACCGTTTGTCAGCAGGTGAATCATCTACTTTGGATCAGATAGTTATTTTCCATCGACGTTTTCTAGCACCTCGCAACCGGACATAACACTGATTTATCGGTTAACAGTATCGGCAGGCAGCCACAAAATGTCGGGGCAAACAGCAGTGGAATTGATCAGCTAGACAACAAATGTCACAACTGTGTCAAGCAGACAACTAAATAACGAACCGCCGGTAATGGCTCCATCATCATCCAGCTGGTAGCACAAGAAATCGCTAGAAAATAAGCAAAATCTTTTTCTTTCTCTTCATTTGGTTTGGTTCCGCCAAGGTCTACCATTTTCCGTACGCTCAGTCGATGTTGCATGTTTCAAAAAAAGGGAAATTAAATCAGTAAGGTTACTTTTATGTGGTGTGTTTCATTTCAAAATATATTTAGAAAGAGCAACATAATTGAACAAAACGCACAACTTTTGCGCGGCCACATTTCGAATTTCGCGGCCGATTTCGAATTTGAATGAATGATTTGTTTCACAAAATTATGAAATATGTAACAATATAAACCCGGAACTCTCAGTTTTTGTCTAACGACAACCTTTCCTTCCCATTCCCAATGACATTGATGTTAATGTCGTCCCTGAGGGTTTCTCCTGGTGGTTTGTCAACCCCACACCAATCGATGTTAACGTGAAGTAACGTGCACAATCACTATGGACGTGTCGTCTTACTTACGTCCGTGGCGATTTTATCGACTGTATGCAGAAACCACTTCGCAACGCAGCGGTCAACAATGTGAGTGATTCACCCAAAAGACGATAAAGGCACAGTCAGGGGTAGGAAGAGTACATGCTCGTACAAGGTTACTTTCTGCCCCGCATTTGTTACGCACAAACGCACGAACTAAGACGCTACGTTATGCACGTGTCGCGGTGCAACAATAAACAATCGCCAGGCCATTCGAGAGACAGCACTGCAAATGTCATCACGCGAATTGAAGTGTGTTTGAGGCGGTACATTTGCAAAAATCACCTACTCAAGGACGTACCTCATTATCGTAGCAGAAGAAACATCGCTGGAGCAAGCAAAAAGCAATCGACTATCCTATCGAGAAAAGAGTTCAAAGTGAAGCATTGCATCTCGAAAGCCCACTTTACTGCTCGCCAAGTCGTTTAGTACCGGCGGCACTCGTTCCATTTCATTTGGCAATCGGGTGCACTACAGGTGAATGCTGTATTTATGCTGGGGAGCATCGAAACACAAAAATCGAGCAAAGAAACAAACCTACGAAAAGGATGGTTTTGGGTATGGCCACGGTGAAAGAATCAACAGGTAGTTTTCTCTTCGCTTTTCTCGTGGTGCCATCGAAACAACACAAGCCAATGCAAAGTGATACGGCTCATCAGAGATGGAAGAGGAGCATTAACATTTAAAGAAAACATAGCTTCTTGCAGCCATCAGACAAACCAGCTTGTTACAGAGCATAAACAGATGCGCACCTACATTTTCAATCGTTAAAACATGCTTTCCTGATTTTGTTTTTCATTTTCGGTGTGTGTGTTTGCAGAAACAATCGACACACGAAAATCGCTTTCCGGTTACGTGAGCACCGGGCTGTCGAACCGCGATGCCATTGATGCTTGAAGAAGAAAGAAACGATTCTATTGGTTATGCTTGATTTGTTTGGTGGTTTCGCATTCCTCTTCATTTGCATTCAAAGCGGGCGGCAATGGAAAGGGTGTTTGTTTTTCGCTAGCAGCAAAGACCTGTAGCCCACGAATGGTTGCGAGGAACATTATAAGCTTTTTCTTCCTTTCATAGACACATAACTACATAAGACCTGTAGCTTTTACTTTTACCAAACAATCGTTGAAAACGATACAGAAACCAATTTGAAAATGATCTTTTCCTATTTAAATGGTGAACATTAACCGTTTCGCATGAAGTTGATCTTCTTTGCTGAAAATAAGGCCCCCTTTGGGTAGCTCTCGGATGAATGAAGCAAACAAAAAGCAATAACCGCTGATCGTGCTTTCGCACGAGCAAGCAGCGCAGTTGGCAGGAAGACAGTCTTTCCGTTCGAACCGGTTTTCTGCAGATGAAATCACCCTCCCCGCGAGGGAAGTTGCTTTGTGTGCTCGAGAAGGAGAAGTAAACCTGAGGTGATCGAGTTTCGAGTTCCCCGATGATGCGCGCGGAACCTTTCGAAACGCGAAATCGTGAAAAAGGTTACTGCTCACTTCTCGGGCAACCCAGCAAGGTTCGCCACCTCTTGGCCCCTACCCCATAGCTCCATCCAATTGGAATTGGAGTCGGGCTTTATCGATGCTAAAAATAAAGTCAAGTCTTCAAAACATCACATGGAAGAAGAAAACCGCTCCACAAGCCTACATTGGATCTAGTTTAAGGCAAGGGAGAAAACTGACACTGGAACTTGCTCCATCATGTTTACTTCAAGTTTTTAATGGGTCTTCGTTTATCACATACAAAGTTGCAGTGCTGTATAAACAAAGTTCGAAATAAGATATGCTAGTAAGATTTCACAATGCTTTCAGGCTTGTTCAAGCCTCAAACCTATAAAATATAAAAGACATTGATAGATGTCTTTAATATTTCCTTTGTTTAACTTCAGTCTCCAAAATTCTATACAGAAACCGCTAGCACTTCATCCAATTCAAGGTAGAACTAGCTAACAGCTTAAAAGCAACTAGTTCTACTTTAACCCCGGAGCAACCTTTAAGATCAGTTTCCCAAGGAAATTTGAAGTTGCACTGAGAGCGCCAAATGGCATCCACAAAGAATGAATGTAAGGCTGAGAAAAATCTCTTCTTTTAACATATTTCCCACGCCTTCAAGCGAATGAGTTAACCTTATCGCCATGAACAGTGAACATCCAAGCAAGTAAACCACCTGTTTGAAAAATATGCTGTTCATTTGATCTTGAACATTGTGTAAAACCGCGAATAGAAAACTGTTAAAAACACTGAGAAAAACCAAACGAATGGGTCAATGCAAAATAACAAAACAAAACTAAACTTGTTATCATACACGTTGCTTGATAATTTAGACCTTATAGAGAATAAGAATGAATGCTATATTTTGAATTGCACAAGATAATCAAAACCAACAGATAAAGAAATTGAGTTTTTAACAACGGTCTTACGGTCTTAAGACACGCCTTGAAGCATATTTTAAACTCTTTGCAGTCCAGTCCAGACATCACGGAGAAAACGAATTAATCATTTCGCCATGTCCATGGCACGGAAGGAAAGGGTGCTTCAAGAACTTCAATTTCTCCGGTACAATATTGTCTACACAGCGACAAAAGGCACCCACAAGGAACCCACACCATTTAAGCACAACGGCTGCATCTAATGTCGATGATAACGATGGACAATGCACTGAAGGAATGGAGAGCAGCAAACGATGCCAACAAAAAAGGACATGCCAAACCCTGTCACTTAATCACCGCTATTCAGATGATTTATGATTGCAAAACGATGCACTCACTTTCGGTTTGTGGGTGTTCGGTTTTTCCCACCCGCTGCACTTATGCATTGAACAAGCTGGAAGAAAGTAGATAGTAAATAACAAAGAGAGAAGGTGCAAGTGTGTTTTACAATGTTACATATATTGTACACTGCTTCTATTCAATTTGTGTTATCTATACTGAATTATTACTGAGCAAAATGCTTTATAAAATGTTTAAATGTGGTATTCTTGAAATAGCTTACATGTTTTGGAAATATCACTCACTGTTTGGTTACAACAATTCTATGACTGCCGCTATTCTTATTCCATGTCTTTCATTTGCATGCGATTCAACATATGAATAAAACCCCAAAACATAAAGTATGATGCATTGTTGGCTTCTGTCAACCAGCACCTGCAATTTGAACCGCACTGCATCCATCCTGTGCACTGCCAAAAGCCAATGCACCATCATCCGTTTGGCTGGGAATGTTTGTTTCTGTCAAAGAAAATGCAGCGACAGTCTTCGGTCACAATGCAATGCGACAGCGGGTACCAAATTTACATATTGTCAGCATAGAAAATGCATAAACATTTTGCGTTCGCTCAACAGCACCAACACCAATCATTCGGCGCTTACATTGCCCATTCGTTGCTCATTTTTTCCCGAACGGACGCCCCGGAATACACAAGTTCGCAAAACCGGATTCCGTTGCATCTTCGCACAAATCCTTTCACATTATGGTGCATGTGACTCGACTTTCCGGTGGAGCACTTCCTTTCGCAGGATGTATCTTTATTTCTAAATAAATATAAATAGACGGACATTGGAATAAGAAAAGCCAGCAACTGTACTTCTTATGTCGCTTCTACTCCCTTTGGCTGGTGGTTTCAAAATCTCCCGGTTTACATCTGATGCAACTCGGCAGTCATTTGGCAGAGTATTGACCAAGCGTAACGAAACCGAAACGGACTGACAAAATCAACCGTAGAAAACCCGAAATGAAAATTTCCACCAATCTAAAACTCGGCCATGAAAAGGAAATGAATGAATGCGTTCGAGGGACACACTCTTTTGGTTTACGGTTTTAATTGGTCCCTTCGGCAACCGTATTTTTGGCACCGAAAGCGTTTCACAAATAATAAAAAAATGGTCTATTTGAAACCTTAACTGCCGATCAAAAGTCCTTGACATTCTTTCCATACACACTCAATAATCGAGTATTACACACCGACGTGACGAAGATCAAATAACAACGAAACGAAAATGAAAGTCGATGAAAAAATATAAACAGCAAAACAAACAAACAAACCGAATGAAATATGTGCAGTTGGGATACGGAAACGCAATAAAACTAAGCATAGTGGCAATTTTGATCCAATTTGAACGTAAATATGTTGATGTAAGTTTTTCGGTCCATTTTCTGGAATTGTATAAAAAGAAATAAGCTCGTAACACTAAGCGTATAATCATTTAACTTAATGCTCATAGGTTCAAAAAACGTTAACAATTTTGCAGTCAAGCATGCCAGCTAAACTAACGGCAGCCGCACAAGATGCTGCGATTTGCAATAAATTTATCGTAACAGTTCCGAAACCAAACCGACAGCTCGGAGCCCATGCGAAGGCCATATACTTTGGACTTTCAGAGGTTATTTGCCGTTTTATTACGAGTTTGCCATTGTAAAACACTCATCAAGGCATGATGCTGTTACGTTTAACCTTGCTTTACTGCCCACCGGAGCAGCAGACCACCGAAAAGTACAAAGTAAATCACTTTTGCCGTTTGCCGATCCGGAATCATCAAAACTAGATAATCTTCCGAACCACTCCCCCGCAATGGGTGGTTCATTCAATTTTTTGTTTCCATAATCAATTAGCGTTTGAAAGGCATTTTCCCATTTGCATGTTGTTGGTATGGCGTGTAATTACCTCTCTCCGTGAAACGCGTGTGATGCGTGGTTTTGCGAAAGCTTTGAATTAGTAATCAAGGTAATTCGTGTTTTTCCTTTGAAACTGCATCCGATTGTATGATGACGATGAATATTTCGGAAAGTCGTCTCATGTGATCGTGCTGCTGTGTGTGTTTCAAATTAAATTAAATTAAAAATCTTTCAAATCACTAAATAACTTACTACTGATCATGCAATTTAATATAAATTG
The DNA here is from genome assembly GCA_000441895.2 of Anopheles sinensis. Lineage (NCBI taxonomy): Eukaryota > Metazoa > Arthropoda > Insecta > Diptera > Culicidae > Anopheles > Anopheles sinensis. Next base: position 365,610 of record KE524705.1, on the reverse strand, counting down.
GGTCTTAAAGCTGATGTGAAATATTAGCAAATCGAGAGTTTGATAACGTGGTATAATTGTGCCGAGTTCCTGCATCGAAGTGTTCCAATGAATGCTTGTTATCCAATAGGAAAAGCGGATAATAAACGATGACTGGCTGCTACTGGGCTGAAGATATCGTCTGATAAATCATTCCATTAGGCTCGCGTCCGTCTGTGCGTCCGAGATCTTTTCCTTGCGATTAGGAAAGTGTTTACATAAGGACGTAAGTATTTCTCCTCCGCAGCAGCTTGCAATGGAATACACGATTATTGGTAAGCGATGATGGTAGCCGATGGGTGGAAGCAGGGGTGGTGACGAGTGGGTTGGCTTTCTTGGCGGAACAAACGATTCGAACGAGACGATATCAAACGTTATGCACTCTATGACTCCGCGTGCGAATGAAACATACGTCTTCGATTTCCCGCCAGGCGCAACAATCATTTCTGACGCACAAAACATGGCGGTTTCCTTTCTGTGGGAGGGAAATATCTGCAATATGCACCGCGAGTAGATCACCTCATTTCGATCTCGGTCCATGGAATTGGATCTCGGACAACATGGAAGGAAACATATCGAATCACGCACGGCACCAAAAAGAAGCATCAACCGGAGAGCCACACGAAGGAAAAACATGTTTGCGTTGCTTGTGGAGGGGAGAAGAATTGGTGTCTTCAGTATCTCGGTCAGAGGTGGGCATGAGCTGGAGACACGCAGGTAGCGTACTAGGTTTTTCTTTTCCATCTTCGAGTCGAGTACATGCTTTGGTTCAAGGTTATCCAGCACAAACACAACAGCAATGCGATCAGTGTTCTGACCCCTAGGAGTTTGAATTTAAAAGGCAAAGTTCACATACAGATTTCTTGATATGAACCTTCAACTGATAGAAGGAACTTGTTCGTGTCTAAAGGACCGGAAAACTTAGATATATCTAGATTATTAATTTACTAGAAAAAACATTTTTATCTCAATTTTTTACGTTTGAAAAGCAGACTAAATTGTGCACAACTACAGATTCCAAACCAAACCCGCACGAGTGCGCCACAATAGGGCAAGAAACCAGCTCCGCGAAGATCCAAGGACGCCAGCGGAAGGCGAATTGGCGAAGAAACATAATGCCGAATGTACGTCACGCGCCGAAGATCGATTCGAACTCGTGTCATTTTACGACGTCCGTGTTGGAGTGGCCTCCAACGGTCACCCATCCCGATTGGGAAAGAGGTGGGGTCGGGGGGAGAGGGGGGCCTTCCGAATGATGATGGTTTAATCTAATTAGTCTCTACAATTCAGCCACTAAGAAAACGCATACCAGTCTCTACCGAGGGTGCGATCAAGGGAGGGATTCAAAAAAAAACATAATGCGGGTATCGACGGATGAGGAAACGACAAGATTTTTACCCATTTTCCCAGGTGCGGAACCGATGATAAGGGGAGGCAGAAAATAAATTAAAACTTTTCCTATTTTCGATACCGACGACGAAGTAGCTAAGCATCCCCTAGAACGCCAGAAAGGATGCTTTTGTGGGGCCAACGTTTGCCAAAGAATGTGTGTCGATGCGAGTGTTTGCTTTCTGTGTATACACCACCGTCAGCTTAGTCTATAACCCTTCGGTAGCAGTGAGAAAAAAAAAGTACCTTCAATGAAGTTTCCCGGTCTTAACGAGCAAAGTTTAAGTTTTGCTGAACGTCGCCAACACAACGAAAATATGAAACAACAAATAGAGCTTTGGTGCTGGGGAAGACGTTAGCACACAACATGCTTTTCTTGTAGAGTTTTCATACAAAAAAAAATAAGGTCATTGGTGAAAAATCATACAGAAACATCCTCCTTCTTCCCTATCAAGATGTGAGCCCTCTTCAGTTTTCTTAAAAACCTTTGTAGTATGCGATCTATAGCTTATACATTGCACGCCGGCTACAAAGACTTGCACACCTATTCAACCGTAGGGGTCTTACTTTGGTACATGAAGTAACCAATATTTGATAAAACTAAATCATAAAAAACTATTTTAAACCTTAATCGGAACATTTAAGTAGAACAGCATTTAAATATTTTGTTTTTCTTTTTATGGGGATCAAGCCAATCTAGATAGAATAAATCGTTCGAAACAATATTCCCTTCAACAAATGTGCAGCAGTGTAGAAATGTGTTCCATATACCACCTCCACGAAAACAATAAAAGCAACTCTATAGAGCCATAAACTTCGGTAGCCTCATCGATGCCCTGTGTACTACAAGTCCGTTGCATTTCCCTAGCACCAGTTCGAACAATTTTCCCTGCTTTCTGTTGCACCGTCGTTTGAAAAGTCGTTCGGTTTTTCCTCGCTAGGTACATGCATGTAAGTGACTCCCAGTGGCTGCAAGACGGAACTTGTTCCTGTACTTTGGTTGCTGCTCCTGAACATTATTAGTGAAGCCAGAAGGGGGCTGCTGCATCGTTGCGTGACTTTTGCCACATAGCAAAAGAGGACCGTAGCGAGCGAACGGGGACTTTCCGTCTTGAAACACGGAGCGTCGGGGCCAGCGAGGAACATGTTCCTTGATTTGGCTTTTCATACGTAACCCGTTATAAGAGTTGCATCGAGAAAGAGGCGAGAGGGGACGACGCTGCCACCTGCAAGCCAGTCAACGGCTGTTGAAAACCTGCCTCCGCCAGTGCGCGGCCCACTCAAGGACGCCAGACGAACGAACCGCCGGAGAACGACATACGGCGACCGCGATGAAAGGCGACAGAGGCTCGATTCGGCGGTGTATTACGGTGCCAAGGAGGTGGTCAATCTATCCTTGAAGGAGCAATAAAACACAAACACAACGAGGCGCTTATAAGCTGTCTTATTTCTAAGGCACTCGTGGTTGAGATGTAGACGCCACAACCCAAATAGAATCATAACCGACATTGACAGCTCATTCGAAGCCAGGGTTTTGTTTTTACTGAAAAGTAAATCAACAAACAGTTGATTTGATCCCTTTTTTTAGTACAAGCTTTGCATGATAATAACTAACCCAAAATTTCGTTACAATTTACTCGCGGTTTCGTACGGTACAAGAATAATTGGATAACTGCAAACATGTTCATTGCAAATCGATACCGAACGAAAAATGCATCAGGCCAACTTCCTCTATCCGTTGGTTGATTTTTGTGATTTTTTCACACACCATTCTCGCCGACATTGCTGATGTAGCAGTAGAAAAACTAAAAAAATATATACACACAAGAAACAACAGAAAACAACAATGTGGTGCAACGCATTACACAGACATTTGTGCTCACACGTCCGTGACTGGAGCCACCACCGAGCAAGCTTCCCTCCCCCTAATTCCTACCGAATACCGCCAAAGTTTGCGCCATTTCCGCGTGTCACGCGCGGCTTCCTTTGCAACGGTTAGATTCTGGCGGACGACCGTTTGTCTATTTTTTTGTGAAGTGTTTTTTGTGTCCACCGAACGAATCAAAATGAAACACAAAAAACAAGAAATAAAGAAATAAATAAGCAAGGTTTAGTACCCTCTCTCGCAGTAGCAAACGAATGGAACGTATTCACATTTTGTAGGGTTCATTGCCACAAGCTTATTGGTCGAGATAAGTATGGAGTTGACATTATTCTTCTTAAAATTAGACATAACATAACTTTCGATACTTTGTGCAGTTGCAAAAGAAAGAAGCATAATAATATTAATGAACTCCTGCACTAATTCCATTTGCAAGTTGTCTCAATGGCAGGTACTACATTTAAAGTACACTTGTGGAATTCCAATCGATAGCCGTCTTTCAATAAAACCAAGGTCATGGGCTCGAATCTATACTCGGCTGAGTTTTCTTCCCAGGCAGGTTTGAGAAAATCCATATATACGTGAAAATTGCCAAGACTACGGAATTGCTCCAATTGCGTATAAAATGGGAAGACTTGGCTGCTGTCCACATCTATCTGTTGTGAGCCAGCAACCAGCGGGAGAAACAAATGTGTTTCTTATTCTGAATGAACTTTCGGTAAAAAGAAAAAAGGGTGAATGTTCTCATTTGCAAATCACTCCTTCCCCTGGAACCTACCTGCTGGCAAGTGATGAACAGTGCCATCCAGACGCAGATGCCGGCGAAAATCTGGGCCGTCTTGGCCTGCAGGAAAATGCCATCGCCGACGTGGTTGATGATAGGATCGATGGCGAGGGCCGCCGCCGGGGCTGCCTCCGTCACGCGCACGGCAATGTTCGCCTTGGCCGTGCTGCTGGCGACGGTCGCGTTGGCCAGCAGCTCGCTAGCTGCCGGATGTTCCGTGCTCATGGTGGCGCCGCACTCAGCCTCACCACACTCAAGCCCGCTCAATCTCCGCCCGCACACGGAGGAAAATACACACACGCAATCCGCCGCAGACGCCTCACGTGTACGACGTCCCCGGTTATCGTTTTCCCTAACACGCCACCCAAGGGGAGGGAGGACAGGGTATGGATTAGGCGGTGGGTACACCGAGGATCGATTGCCGATCGCTCAATTTGGCGGTTCGTTGCACGCCACCGACGACGACGACGACGAGATCGATCTCTCGGTGAAAAGTGCAACGATGCTGCTGCTTTCGGATGCTTCTTCCGTTCACCGGATGCTGCTCACCACCACTTCCCCTGCTTCCGGCGAAAGCAGAAGCACCGATCTTTGACAATAGATTCGCAAAGCACCAAATCACACACACACACACACACAACCAGCACCAGATATCACGGTTTCTTTTCTTGTTTTCTTTCTTCTACCGACAATTATCACTTCTCACTCGCGTTCACTACGGCTCATGCACCTGTAAAGCTTACACCACTAGAAACGGCAAATGTAGAAATAAAACATAAGCATACGGATGATGGAAAATTTTCACTTGTTAAATTTTCACTTTCTAACGACAGAAAAGAAGAGCACTATTTTTTTCATTGCTTCGCTTATGCGAGGGGAGAAAATTCTCTCCACAGTCAGGCTGGGCAGGAGGATACGGACCAATCGTTTTCCATGGGATGTGATTTTGTGTCTGAATTCTTGTAAACCATTAGCAGAACATGATCAAACTGCAAGCACATAGGCGTGCAGTCGATCGTATTCTACTGCATGATTTTGTTTTCCTAATCTGTACTATACAAGAGCAGCAAAAGATGCAACCAGTACAACACAGTTTTCACACCATTGTACAAAATTGCTTTAGAAAAAAAAAAAACACGTGCGTTACGGAGCACTTATGCTCAAGTGTATCAAACAATGAAGAAATCAAATTTCCACCAAAATGCACCTTCACAAAAAACGCGACAAACTGGACACTGGCAAGACGCAAGTTGATCGTTTTGCAGCGTTTAATTACTCATACTCTCAGGAACGTGATAGCGCTACTAAAGTAACACCTTGCTTCCGTTGATTATAGCTCGCCTGTTAATAGGCGTAGGCGTTACATGCTTTTTCCAACTGACACAAAGGTAAAATGTAATTATTTACATCAGCAGTCGCGTCACTCGGAAAGTATCTTTGGACAGCAAATAACCATCGTCCTGTCGTTTGAAAATTGCTCGAATCGAATTCAATCTCCGGACGTGTAGAGCTGGAAAGACACAAAAAAACATGTAGTGTTAGTGAAACGATTGAGGTAAAAAAGGCATATGAAATCATTGTGATTATAAGAAATATAAAATAAACCGAAATATTAATTCACCCAACTTCAAAGCAATGTAACAGAAATGAAAATATGCGCTTAATTGGTAAAAATTAACAAAATGCTTGATTGGAATGTTGTGACGAATTAAAAATTGAGCTCCGCATTGGGTATGTTTTCATGCAATTTTTCCCAGCCACAAAAAGAGAGAAAGAAGGTAAAAACAATTTTTCGTAATCAACTGCCCTACACTGCTGTCATCATAATCATCAACATCATCCGCCCAAGCGTCATCAGTCGCTAGGACATCGAGAGTGATTGTCGTTGGCTGCAGTACTCGTCATTACGATCGTATCTGCCTCTTTCATTGAAGAAGAAAAGCAAGTAAAAAAGCCAAGATTTAGCCACTTCGTCCGAAATGTTGTAACGGTTAATATTCGACCCATTAAGCTTTGGCTTCTTCTCGCGGTTCGTGGCTGACGCGACCTCCGCAAGAGTGAAAAACAATACGGGGAAACATTCCACCGGTTCAGTCGACCGAAGAAAACTGATCTTGATACTGACGAGCGCAACCGTAAGCGCCCTTCACTAAACAACATCCACTCCGATCGACTGAAGTCGATTATGGCATCATAGTTTAGTGAGAAGGAAACCAAAAGCCAATCTTATTTATCATTTCTGATCACGACGATGGATGTTTTACAAACGACCTGGAACCTTTGAAAATAATATATCGTAATCGGTTACTAGAAACAAAACGCTTCCTAAATGGGAACTAAACATTGAATTAGCCAAGGAACTCCACTGCAAAAAGGACAATAATTTAAATTGCCATCGGAATTCTAAAAAAATAAACTAGTTTTGTTACGTTTATGTTCGCAGCACATTTTTTTTTAAGCTTTGGGTCAAGTCTCAAGGGTACGCTTTATGTCTTGGTATCATATTTAAAAAAAACTAAATATTAACAATTCACCTTACTCTACAGAGAAGAATGCAGATAAGGCAAGACATAACGGACAACAATTATATTTGATTATTATTTTCCTCCAGGACAAATTCACAAGACTCCATGAACAATCGTGATCCTTGCCAATCTAGGAGTGTGTGTCTGTGTGCTTTTTTGCCCAAAGATATCCCAATCGAATGGCCCCTCGAGATGACTGGACTTGGCAAAATTGCGAAGAAAATCAACGATAATCGTTACATACAGCTACTTCATCACGCGTCCTCTACCTTAGGACGTCTTTTACTGCGTAACATGGAGCTGATGGGAGAGTAGGACCCCATTTTTCTCCTTTTTTTCCAAAAGGCGTAAAACGTACCGGTTTTCATGTGGAGGTACTTAGGACTAATCACAAACATCCTGGGCGTGGAATAATGAACGCTTGAGAACAGGTTTTCTGCAGATCGGACGGGGGAAGCGTTTCAAAAATGCCTTAAAGGGATTTTTCCTTACAGATAGTAGATGATAACAACCTTTGCTTTTTCGTGCAAATAGAAAAACAAAACCCTTTTCGAAAGTAAGAAAATATTCATCTCTTTTTGCTTTCATTCCAACGTTGACATGGATTGACGTGCTATCATATTTTCAGCCCTGATAAGAGGCTGCGCAAAGACAATTTCACTACCATATGGTCGTTGGTAATGTCAACGAAAAAGAAGGTAGTGTTTCAAATCCATTTGCTTCCACCACGGACGGAAACTATTAATGACCACTCATTGCCGATCGTTTACAGTCGAAACGAGAAACATTGCCTGATAAGATAGGCCTAAACCACCTCCTTCACCGTATGCGAGGAGGGCTTATCTTTTAGAAAAGGGCAACAAAAGATAAACGATTATTTCCCGTGCAACATCTGAAGTATGGTTTAGGCAGATGGAATTTGTGCGTTCAAAATAAATTTAAGATGAGTACTATGTTATGTTATTTCACTACTCTCGACGAAAGTTCGAAACTGGACATTTTTGTTAGCATATGCCACGTAGTTCTCGACAGAAAAACATCACGGTTCCCAGGTTGAAAGCGTGGACACGGTATACCGAAGAGTGGACGCTTCAATTTCGTATGCTGTTGGACTCGTGGCTACATGCGTCACAAGAGAAGACGAAAAGAGATGCGTGCACCGGGTGTAATTGTATTGTGAAGGTCTCGCGGTGCTTGGTGGAAGTACGTGAATGTCGCGTTTGCTCCACATTTCCATCTTCATTATCCATCGGGCCACACCGTTCGCAAACCTTACGAGAAGGATGGATGGTAGCCTTTTGCCTGCAGAAGCAAGAAACTAAAATGACCGATTGTGGTGCAGAGAAAAGGAACAGTAATTGTGGGATTGAGGTCAGCAAACACACACACACACAATACGCACAGATTCGTCTAAGCGCCTACTAACAAACGTCGAGTTTTCCATATGGTTCGTGTTTCACTAGTGCGTTTTAGTATTTTGTGCCTATTACCTACTGTTGTCACCTGCTCCTCCGCAAGAATGACACGAAGATTCCGAGTGTCAAAAACTGCCACCGTGCCAGATGAACTTCTTTGGCCCCCGGGGGGGAAACAGCAGTGTTTCGTTGAAAAGCGCTAGATAGCGATGCTAGGTGACGTAAGTGTGCACACTATTGTCGAATTCGCATGCTTCCCATAACGATGGCGCAGTGAAATTTGCTTTCTACTCGTAAAGTATCCCAATATTCAAGCTGAGAGCTATTTTCTCTCCATATTTTACAGCCCGCTAGGAACTGAAAACGACAACATACAACAGCAACAATACGTACCTTCAACTAAGGGATGCTCCACTTTGTTGTGACTCCAAAGAACAATGTCAAAATGTAGGTTTGCTTCGATCGGAACAGCTTAACAAACATATTCTTCATTTACATTTTGAATTGGTTTGGTATTTTGTTGTACTTTGCATCTAGTTTCAGACTGTTGTGAAGTGTTTGTTTTTTTCTTTGTTTTTGCGCAACCATGTCTGCTCCAACGGAGTCGTTCGGAGAGCAGAGGTAGGGATAAACTTGCGTTCGATTACATTGCGCCTTTTATTGGAACGAAACAAGCAACTTTGTGGTCTCTTTGCTACGAAACAAGCAATATGCACACAACCACTCGCGCAAAGTAAAGGGCAGCCCCTAACAAAAACACAATATGTTCAAAGCCACCAACAACACCAGCAGCACGAGAAGAAAAACACATCCACGCACTTTGCTAACCTTCGGTAGAATTGATGTTTTTGTTCTCGCACGATTCATCTATCCATGCTTCCGTGGTATTCTCGCGAAGCGGATCAAGCATCCCCGTCAATTACCGATACGATTTTGAGACAAAACACGTTTAGCCACCAATAAATCAAACCTTTTTCGCAAATCAGCACACAATCTTCGAGGGACGAACCTTTCACGCCACCGAAAAAACTTTTACTGGCAGATCTGCGCTGAATTAGTGTTGGCAGAATTGGGATTTGGAAGACTCGAAGATTCGATCACTAGAGGGATTCTAAAGATTCAAATCCCATTTGACGGATTCTAAAGATTTGATTCGATTGGGATTCGAATCTGTTTTGATTCGTTTGGAATTCGAATCTGTTTTGATCTGTTTGGGATTCGAATCTGTTTTGATTTGACTTGATTTGATTTTATTCAGACTTGGTCTGAATCTATTTGAATTTGATGTGACTCAATCCATACACGTGGTGAGTCGCATTAGTCACGTAGAGAGTCGATGTAGAGACAATGGACAATTGGTTTCAGTTGAGTCGAATCGAACGTTCAATTATCCAACGTATAGAATTGATTGGACATAGGTTGAGTTTCTCGCGCGATTTAACTTAGGTTCGAGAAAAAATCGAGAACCTTTTTGCAAAGAAAGACAGTAGAACTTTGATTAACTGAGGAGTTCTTCAATTATGTTTATCTCACGCAGTGACAATGATTAAGACCAGGATCTGTTTTTATTACGCAAAAAGCGAGTTATCAGTATTGATCTGATTAGAGTTTAGATTAGGATAACCGATTTCCAGACCGGCGTTGATTTGTTGATCACCACGACTTTTTGACGGACTGGGACTCGGATTTGGTGATTCGATACCCCCATCACTAGAACGAAGCCGGCAGCACAGCTTGGCATAAACAAACTTCAATCACCTTGGTCACAGCTTGAAATAATGGTTTAAAAAGCCAATTTGTTGATAACTTATTAGTTCGTTGACCAATTTTAGAAATGGACCACTCAAATGAAAGGTCTTTTGAAGACAAACAACTTAATTAAACAGAAATTCTTCCATAATTCTTAGGTTTTGAAATAAACATGTGGATGAGAATTAGATACAGAAACCTTGGTTGGTATTTTAAGCGAAAATAGCAAATTTGTTACTAACTTTACGATCGCTTAACCGATTTTCACAATTGACCCCTTAAATTAAAGGTCTTTTCAAGGCACAAAACTTTGTCCAGCAAAAATTTCTTCTCTCCTTTCTAGTTTTTCTCAAAATAAATAGCGTGGAAAAGAGATAGAGTTCTACTGGAACAAGGTTGATTAAACTTCGGCTACTTATAACGCTGAAAATGGCCAATTAGCCGATCGTGGTGATAGATTCAATTTGAATGTTACCGCTGTTACGCAGCTATTACAACATAACCGGCGACATATATCACTGGGATTCGGATTTGGAGATCCGGATCTCAGAATGGATTTGAATCAAAAGATTCGAATCCCTTCAGGGATTTGATTTTCCCATCACTACGCTGAATGTCATCGGATTCGTTGCAAAAGTAGCGGTTATGAACCGATTGACGTGACCTGTCGACCTCTACTTGTGATCTATACACTGGAAGTGTATGTAACAATGTGTGTAACAAACCCGAATAATACCCCCTAACTGATGACGAGTAATCCTTAAAGGCTTTGTTTGTTGCATATGTATTATTTGTAGATATTTATATATTTTTTACAAGGTTGTAAACATATTTTTTCATGAAAACCCATCAACCCGATTACAAACCGATTCAATATTCACTAACACCTTTTCATATTTGAAACGGTTTTAGCTAAAGGAACTACATAGTGATCCTATTAGTTCCTATTATTAGAATAGTGAACCTAGGCCTAGCTTTCAATCTGCTCGAAATGTACTAGTACTGCATTTGTTGATGATTCATTTTGATGTAAATAAACTATATGTTTACTTTAGATATTAAAAAAAGGTGTTTTTATTTCTATTTCTGCTTGTAATCTATCGCTTTTATTCAGACTTAGTATTTCTATACCAACAGCGATTGTAATTCGAACCAACGTTGAACCCATTTCCGTCAAGTGCTCGAAACCTCCCTGTGTTTTTGTTTTGTTTTTTGATGTTCTAGCACTCGATCGTCTTATCAAAATAATTTAATTACTCACCAGACGGGCAGTTTTACGTAGTTAGAAGTGCAAAAGCTGGAAAACTTATTGTTCCTACGTGAATCGGTACGATGGCTTTAATCAACATCGACGGAGATCCTTGGTAAGATATGGTTGAGCCTGCAAACATACGGCTTCGTTGTACTACCATTGTTTTCCCATTAACTACGCACAAAGGTTAACCGAATTGGATGCTTGCGAAAACTTGAGCAATGAAATACAGTCCCAGCTAGCGGCACGCAATCGAGAGAACAAGCTATCGCGCGAATATGGCGTCTTATCGGGTACAGTACGAGTGCGCCTGAAGCAGCTTGGCGGAGAGCTGGAACAACTTAATCGCAAACTCGGTCTCATTTCGGGAACGCTAACGTCGGGCGAGGCGGAGCGGAGGCAACGCAAAATCGAAGCCTTACAAACCAAGATGATTCAATTGCAGCGCCAGTTCACAAACGTGAATCCATCCTCCGAACGCACCGATCTGTTTCAATCGTCCAACAGCCGAGGGGTAACGTTTGCGCAAGACGACGACGATGATGATCCGGCGCTAATTGCATCGAGCAGCAGCTATACGGTCGCTGATCTGCGCGCCCAGCAAACGCGCATCCTAGAGGATCAAAACGAAGGCCTTGAGGCACTGTCACAGGTGATCGCACGGCAAAAGGTATTGGCAACCCAGATCGGGGGTGAAGTCGATCTTCACAACGGTAAGTATTGTTGTTCAAACGCTCATACTTTTAAGCAATTCAAATTCAAACTCGTGCCAAACTATTTCATCTAGAAATCCTTGACGATTTGGCCCAAACGATGGAAACAACGGACAGTCGGATGAATCGTGAAACCCGAAACATTGGGACACTTACCACGCAGGATTCGACGTGGAGCTATTGGATCGTAATAGGGCTCCTTTTTGTTGCAATTATTATTGCCGCTGTGCTTTGAAGCGTTGTTTATATAGGTTTACGTGAACACGACGGTTTGTGCCGATCTATTTGTATAACCCAATATACTTATTCCACTAACATTATAGATTAGTTTTAAACATCACTCAATTGAAATATATATATATATATTTACATACGATTTTCTTCTACTTTCTTTATTTTAGCATTTATATTGATCAACAATTTTTTGCGAGTTCACAAACTTTTCTCACCTCGGAAAAGCTACAAAAGAGAAACCGCGTGAAATACCGTCCAAAGACCCAAAACTGCCATGGTAGGGATTTCGGTTATTGTATTTGGCCTATCATAAAGTGAAAACCCACCAAACTGATGTTTATCCTATTTATTGAATAACTTTTTGCACCAATCGGTCATTCGGTTTGGTTGGTTGTTTACGTGAACAGTAAAACACATCAATATGGTAGCCGAGTCAATCTATTTCACTGCTACTATTCCCGCTGTTCTTGCGCTGCTGAAGATACTGACGATCGTTAATGTTTCCAGCCATCATCACCAACCAAGTTAATGTTCTGCTCGAAGTCGTTTTCTTTGCTCGTCGGTTGGGATATCAAACAAGGTTGGAATTAAACTACAATTTTTTGCTATGCTTATTGCGTTTCTCTCATGTGTAGCTTGTGGCTTTTGGTGGTTTTTGAAAAGAAGACAGAGAGACACGAAAACGAAAGAACCTTTTGAAAGTCTCCAGTTTCTACTTTCCATGTGGGTAAGCGAGCCAGTAGTAGCTTTGCTGATGGGAGGCCGCTAGCTGGGTGGGTGGATTTAATGAAGCTCGCAGAGGTGGGGAACGTGGGCCAGATTGCCAACGGCACCGATGGCAAGCTTGCTCGAGGCGACTTTCCGGGCGGCCTGCAACGAAAATAACAGATAAATATAAGCTCTTTATCAACAATTGGGGATGCAATGTAAACTTACAGCCTGCACGTCGCTGGTAGAGACGGAGTTGACGGCAGCGATCAGGTCACTCTGCTTGTAAACCTGTCCCAGCAAGGCCGCTTCATCACCCAGCTGGGTGAGCAGGGAGCTGTGGTTCTCGGTAGACTCAGCCAAGTTGAGCAGAGTCAACGCCTTACCGCGCGCCACGTCCGCATCGCTAACCGAAAGAGACTTCAGAGCCTTCGCGCCAGCTTCTACAGCTTTTCCAGCGCTCTTGGCATCCCCAGAAACGATAAATCCAAACAGACCATTGTCGCTGTATCCATTGTAGAGGCTGCTGCAGTTGACATCCCCAAGGGCCTTCGTGAGGACACCATTGTTGGCGCCACGCTTCGTGACCGGTCCGAGGCCAGCGGCATGTTGCAGCACCCAGAAAGCCGTCGCTTCCTTCAACGAATCCCAACCGACGGCCTGGGCAGCGACAGCAACGGCCGCCCGCGATCCGGCACCGTCACGGCGCACCTCGCCGGTGTTGAAGGTGGACTTGTTGGCGCTGCCAGCTCCCGACTCGAGCGCGAGACTTTGCGCGAATCCGACAAGCAGCTGGTGGTCAACACCAACACCGGCAACCGCAGCGCGGTTTGTCGTGCAGTTGGCGGCAAAGTAGTGCTGCATCGATTCCGACGAGTGCTTGCCGACGAGATAGTCCGGGCAGAACACGGAATTGCCCAGACCACCACGGAATGCTGCCTTGTGCAGCAGCTCCACGGCTTGCACCTCCGACGGGAGGCGTGCCAACTCATTGCGGATGACCGGCGTCAGTTCGGCCAGCTCCCAGGGCTTGAACACCTGACCGGTGGCGGTTGCCTCGAGGTACTTCAGACCCGTTTCCAGCTGATCCTTCGTCACCGCGACGCTATAGGTGACGACTTCACGATCCGCGCTCGTGGTAAGAGATCCACCGGCCTGCTGAATGTTGCGAGTAATACCGAAGGCTGTTGCCGTCTTGGTCGAGAGGCCACCGGCGGCACGCAGAACGTGGGCTGCTCCGAGACTGTCACCAGTTTCATTGCGGGATCCAGCGCTAAAACATTAGTTTTCAAATGTTAGCAATCAAGTAGCCCAAATCAATCAACCAAGAATAATCACCGGAAGACGATGGAGATCCGGGACACCGCAGCGTTCGGTTCCGCAGAAGCAACCACCAGCTTGTTCGGAAGAGTGGTCGTTTGCACCTCACCCGATCCACGGGAAGCAGCAGCAGCCTGTGCGTGCGCGGCATAACCGCGAGCCTGCAATCAATGAATGGATATGTTTAACACTCTCCTTTAACGTTGCGTAGCTCAAGATCGATTCCACAAGGGCCCCGGGAAGGATAACAGATTATTTCATCACAGCGAACACTTTACGTAACATTTTGACGTTTATTCCGTACGCACAGTATCGGACGGTAAAAGAGAACGGCAAAAGAAAGCTTACCGCTGCGGCACGGAGCATGGGAGTTTTCGATGTAACGGAGGCCATTATCCTTGCGATTTAGCTCCGGGAATTTTTGTACGTTCGGATGCGCGGTGACTGCTGCGGCTACGGAATATCCGAAACTTCTTTGCTGCAACAACAGTGCTCGTTGCTGTCCGGAGGAGGAACGTGAAAATTCGCATTCACACTAGCGTTGAGCGTTCCAACCTGCACCTACCTAGCAGGTTCGTTCGAGAGATTCTAATGTATAGTTCCTTCAAATCAATTTCAGAACATGAATTAAATCAGACGTACCGTTTGCTTGGATTTCATACTGATTTACAATTTGGGAACCAATAAGTACTAGAATAATTGTACAAATTTAGAATAAAACCCTTGAGCAAAAATATAAAACAAACACGTCATATGGAAGATCCCAGAACCGCAGTTCCGGATTGTTTCAGTAAATTTAATTTTGTTCCACCACTACTTACGATGATCAAAAGCAGTGACGTCGCTTTAAGAAGGGGAACGTCAGTAGGACGATGTCGAAAAAAGTCGATGAAAAAGCAAAAAGTCGATTAAATTTGGAAAAGCGAGGCAAAAAGGTGTATCCCAATGATCCTGAAATTTACCATGAACCAAATGGCAGAGACCATGCAACGGTACCACAGTGATACCGTAAAAATACCCTAGCAGCAGCTGATAGCTAAAGCTACAGCCAAATGTTAACGCTCAATCACCATTACATTAAATACACCAACTGGGTATTTATTTTCAACTCCTACCATATTTCTGTGGCATATTGAAAAATTAGCTCTCGCAGGCTATTGCCTTCAACGGTAAAGGCTCTCCTCATAGCAATGTTGCGGCCATATGGGCTAACATCAGTAGTACAGCTTAAATAAGTCAAAACATCTGTCTAAAACCAGAATCAGCAGAATGTGCAGTATTGCATGCGTGCTAGTAAAGTTCAAGTCAGTTGTTCACAACCTCCAGCAAGAATTAAAAGTAAACTATTTGCGAGAGACAAATGTAACCTTATAGAATTTATTGCAGATCAACAAAACTCGAGAATGAAGTCATGCTTACATCTTATACATTTGAAACGATAGCCTCTTTTTTCATGTTTCCGATCTTCCGAGCAAATTAATATCCGAATACACCTATATATTTGCAGCGTAAAAATGCTAGAAAACTAACGGTGAACGAATGTGTAGGCGAAGCTACAAATAAAAAATATCTAATTGGACCTCAGAAGGATATCAGAATTTTTACATATAAGGAAGTAGGTTAGGACGATTTACCAATAGAGAAACGTATGAGCTGGTTGTACATATCCCTTGTTTGGCACTTATTGAGATGTTAGGATAAAGAATTCATACACGTTGGCATGCGCCAGATTCAGATAAGAATTAATTTAAAAGCGTTCGAGCTCCTCTAGCAAAGTTTCCTCAAATGACTTTGAATGTTCTTTTGATAATAATTTTGTTGTAAATCATGACAAAAAATCATAGCCCTGAGAGGGAGTAATTACTAGGCGATATTACTACTAGGCAGTATAAGCAGTAATAACTTACTGCTAGGATCTTCTACAAAATCTGGTAAAATTAGTCACTATCATTCGCTCAGCGAAAACTCCTATTCTTCTGTCCGTATCGACGAACAAGCTTGTTGAATGTTTCGAACGCACCACGCGAATTGGATGCCGTAAATTTTCGAGTGCAAAATATTTTCATTTTGCCATTAGTAAAGTAAGTAAAAAATAGTAACATCCTCACAAACATTTTAAACATACTAAAAAAACTAGGAAGTACGAAAGTAAAAGATAATTAAAACTTTGAACACTTCCTCCTGCAGTATCCTGTTCCAGACAATTGCTCTTCTTTTCACATACGCATGGATTTCCTTCTATTCATATCCTGATGAACATGCTTTTTCGGTATGTTGTACTTTTTGTTGTTGCTCGCAGATAAGTCAAGTGGCCAAATCGTACTTTTGGCGTTTTCCTTATTTGTCAGACGCATGAAAGTTTCCTTTTCCTTGTTCTTCTGCTCCACTGCTTCGCAGTATTCCGGGGTGATGATGGGTTTTATGGGGCAATACTTTGGCGTGTGTGCCGTTGGTCCTGTCGCCTTGCAAAATGGGCACACGAGCGTTCGCAGAATTGGGCAACATACCCGTCCATGGTCATCCTTGCACCTATGACTTTTATAAACGATCGGTTCAGCCTTGTTATTGAAGCAAAATACACAGTACTTCTGCAGAAAGAATAGAGCAAATAAAATTTGTTTAGAGTAGAGATTCATTTAGAAAGAAACATTCCATTGAACACAAATAGCGATAGCCTTAGTACTTTCGTACTTCACTGGCTACAGCTGAGACAATTACCTCGGTTTACATTTGTTTAGGGAACAGATTATTACAGAACTTTTGCACTTCACTGGCTATTGCCAAGACAATTACCTCGTTTGTTTGGGCTTCATTGCGGAGCACGCGTCCACTTGTCTGGTTACTCATGTTTCTCAGAGGCATGCTAGATGGGCTTTTATACCACGGAGTTTTTCCTTTCAGTTGTGGCAAGCAGTGATCGTACGGAACGTCGTTATACCCGTTCCGGCGAAACTCGTCCCGGACTGCACTCATGTTTTGATTTGATGTGGGTAAAATGTCCTTAGCCATCCCGGCAAAGTCGACTACCAGATGCTGCTGTCTGTTTGAAGGTATTTGGTTCGGTTTAAGCTTTGCTCCGGGTTTTCCAAGTGGCGATTGCAAGGCGTAATTAATGGAAGCCGTGCCATCCGGAAACAGTCGAAACCACAGCTCGACTGCCGCTTCGATGTCGATTTCAGGATCCATCCGTTTCCTTTCCATGTTCTCTCAATTTTGTTTCCAACTCCTGGTAAAAATCTTGTAAAATATGAGCACTGCCGTTTGGAAACTTAGTTGGAAACAATTATTACATCAATGTAAAACATATAGACCACTTTCACGGAACACACGGACGTAGTACAAAGGATGCTATCATACGCTTCTAAGAACGTACAAGCTCTATCTGACGGGCAGACTAATCGAAACTGTCCTTTCGGTGCAAAATGGAGTCTAGTAAGCTTTTCGTTGATCACACACTCCTATGCAGAACGATCAATACATGTACAAGTTGTGCAAAATGGTGGATACCACTTGGACTTTTTTACATCAGCACTAATTTACTGCTCTAAACGTGCTAAGCATCGGATGGGACATTTTACTGCTCATCATGAGCATGCTTCTGTGCATCAGTTAATATGCGCAAGGCTTGGCAAGCGTACAGAAAGGAGAAATTTTTATTGCATTGGAATTTGCGTTTCAATGAAATTGGTAATTCAGATAATAACCAACATTGGAACAACAAAGCTCGATCGCGATTTGAACGCGTTTGTGGACCTATTGGTGCAACAGTTCCATTTCCAGGAACCCTCTGAACCTACGTCATTCTTCATTTCGGAACAGCATGCATCACGACAGATTTTCGATGCAATAGCATTTCGGCGGCTTCATTGAGTGGTCGGTCGGTCGGTCGGCAGTGATTTGCAGTGCTTGTAAAAGAAAGTTTTTTTTTCCTACGGGTAGGTCGACTTCCATTTGTGTGTTTTCGCCTCCGAATCTTTATTCCCCCGTTAGCAGTGGTGTGGAGATGTTTGCCAAAGTCGAAATCAATAACCACAACAGTCCGTGCAGATACGACGGTTTTGTGACACGTTCTGCTTGCTGGAATAATCCGTCGGCTTGCGGAAGGTGCGAGAAGTTAAAAATTGCGTCAAAAATGGAAAAAAATAATCACAACGCGCTGCAATTGTCTCGTTGTGGAGGCCCCTGTTCGAAATCATCATTCGCGGCCGAGACGCAGTAGTGTACGTGTTGGTCGGAATACGTATGTTTATTTACAACGCGCTAGGAGAATCAGAAAAATTGCGTTCGATTGACAGCTGTGAAGGAAATTTTTCCGAAACAATAATAGCATCGAAACGGGAGCTTGTACGTCGTTTTCCACTAATCTTTAACTTTCTTGCGTTCGATTCATTGTTATTGTTAAACTCTCATCACACACAGCATCGAATTTCGCAATGGCGGTGTGGTGGTGGTTAGTGCACGGAATTAGTAAGCATTTTTCGCTTGAACGATTGTGTAGGTGCAAGTGAACGTGTGCGATGGCTATAGGGCAGACGAAATGATCTGTGTGCGTGGGTGTGTCCCGGGTGTATGTATGCAGCATTCGTGTTAAAAAGGATAATCAAGGAAGTCCTTTCCGGTGCAGTGCAAAACGATGGAAAATTCAATATTTATCCTGTGTGCAAGGGCATAATAGTATGTGGTGTAGTAACACACCGATATGGGGGGTAAACATACTACAGTGGGGGGAAAAAAATAGAAAAACAATCAGCCCTTTCACACCAGAAAACCGGTACCACCTGATACAGATTGCACGCCCCACAGTGCAGGAGTGCACTCCGACACCTCGTGCCAAATTAAAAGCCCTGCTCTAGTCCCTTGAACGAACTGCTAGTAGCTGTGTTGGTGAGCCGTGTATTGATCGATGTCGGTTCCGGTGCAGATGACCGGAGCAACATAAAAAAGGTCTTGGATAACCTCCAATTTCAACGCCTCGAAGCTCACAGTATCGATTGGCCAGGAACCGGACCGCAAGAAAGTGGAAACGCACAGAAAACATCCTCAAGCAAGTGCACCACCGAAAGTATTTGTTTATTGTGTGCACTGACCTGCTGACCCTGCTGGTGTTCGGTTCTGTGTGTGTGCGTGCGTTTGTTGGTGTCCTTTTTGTACTGACCAGAAAGGGCGTATTGCACCCGGAAAAGTCTGCAATTGAATCGATAGGCATAAGAATAACAGACACCGCTTTCATCATCCTTTTCCCCAGGAATTTACGCAAATACGCAATACAACTTCTGCCAGGGATTTCCCGGCTCCTTTCACACACTTTTCAATCCCTTTGTTTTTCTATGCTTTTCTCTTCGTCTGCCTCGGATCAGCAAGGAAAGGGGGAAAATGACATCATTCTTCAACGTTGGGGCCCTCGGTGGCAATCCGTTTTCGACTCCTGTGGGGCAGAAAATAGGTAAGTACAAATCTGTATCCTTTTTCTAACAGAAAAGAATATCTGATACTTTACTGCGAACACCTTTTCATCCCAATGTTAGCAAACCAAGAAAAGAAATAAGAAAATATTGTTCGGAAGAAAACGGGCCATCATGGGATAAACTAGCGTTAACCTTTTTGTCGGGAAAGCGCGAGGATGAAAGTATTAGGCGGTTTGATAAAAAAAAACACAAAAAATGTTCATCACATGATTGTCATCCACTCCACGGAGGACGCTTGAAGAACTTTTGCAAAGAACGGTAGGATAAGCAACGGCTGTTCGTTATCTTTGGAGCACATTTCATAAAACCACCTCCCTCCTCAAAGGGCGACAGGCGCCTTTGTCGGTGGATGACGATAACCCGTGGGTGAATGAAATCCCAAATAAGATAACACACGTTCTTCAAACACTCACCTGGACGCGAGCCGTACCGGTGATGATGTGGGTGATTGCTGCTGGTAAGAGTTTTCCACCGCAATGACACATTGACATGAGACAGGCGGCAGTACGAAGGTATATGGTTCGTCAAACGATTTTCTCTGCGACTTTGGATACAGGCTTTCTTCAAGGAAGTCTTATTAGTGTTGCAGCCGCAAGTGTAAATGGTAGAAATTATTTTTCCTCTGCGAAAGTATTTCGTCATTAGTCAGTGTATGCATGTCCCGCTTGTGGTTGGGCAAAGAGAAGGTTGGAACCAGACTGGCTCCGCGGTTTTCCTTCTTTCTGAACTGATTATTGCAAACGTCATCCAAAGCAGAGTATGTGAGGAATAAAAAACACTGGCAAAGAAAAACATTACATCATGCTGAGGTAATATTTAACGGTTAACGAAATTACTGGAGTTTGCTGCCATGAAAATATTGCCTCATAAGGGAACAATTAGGCTGCTCTATGCTTTCACTGTAAGGCTAAGCAATTCTAAGCTTCAAACTGTACAGGAAAAGATGATAATATTTACCAATTTCATTTTCTTAAAACATGGTTGAGGGAATGCCAGCTCACGTTTAAAATACGTCATTGTAATAAATGATTAAGAGCGATTCATATATTTGAAATGAAAGTAGCTACTGCATAAAATATTTACATTTGCTTGGACATCGAGCTGAACAAAAACAAAAAACATTTGTCGATAAGTGTATAATGCAGTATTGTGGAACAAATAATAAGGAGGAGAAATAGTTCGATTTTCAATGCTGTTAACGTCCTTGCGGAAAGAAATACTACATCCTCTTTACTGAGCTTCATTTTGAAAATATAAGTACAAGCCAGCGGACAACTTGTTTTACGTTAAAACATATGTTTTGTTAAACGATGTCGGCCTGTTCAAAGATTTTCGATTCGTTGTGTGGTTTTAGGAACATTATGGAAAAGCAAGTGAACGATAATACGCCTTGTTCCAACCCATTCCAGACAGAATGACTCAATGATCGTAAATGATTCAGCCGCCCCCCACTTTAAACCAACTCAACAAACCCGCGTGGGTGGAAAATCAAACGCTGTGGAACCAGGTGGAACCTCCGCGTCTAACCAACAAAAACATGTGCACACACGCATGTGTGGATATGTCGCTGAAAGGCGAAGGAGATGGCTGCCTGCACATTGTGGAGGCCGCACCCCCATACACCCGGACTGCCGTTACGAATGACAGCCATTACCGTAGAGTGACGAGTGCAGTACTGGGGCCGGGACCGGAAGTGCGCCATTGCAGAGGGCACAATTTTCCTCGCGCAGTTCCGTCCTCTAGTTTTCCCGGTTGGCTTCTGCGGGCCGTTGAAGCCGTAGAAAATTAAACACCCACCTTTCACTGGGGAGGTAGCTATGTCTTTCGTCAAGGGATCAACGTACGGACAGGAGAAAGATCGAGATTATTACGATCGATGAAGCGATCCAATGATGCTTGAAGAAATTTTAACTCAAACCATACAGTAGATACAGGGATGGAAATAGATATAAAGGCCTGCCATTAGTAAAAATCATATTTGCAATTGATTTGCCATTAAGTCTAACATAAGTTTCTCTCATTGCTTTCGCTTGCATCCTGCCGCTAAAAAAGGGAGTATTTTTCGAGCTTTCGAAGAGTTGCTTATTCTTATTTCCTCCAGTCCGGGCGAAAGTGTTGGGAACCGGGAAATGCGTCCTTACGGCGACCACCACCAGTTGAGCACCACCAGGGTTTTAGATGCTGGGTGGGTGTGTTGATGTTGTGGCCATTTGCCTACCACCAGCTCCGGCGGGAATTGATTTACATAATTATTCACCTCCGCGACGCAATGCAATGACGATGGCGCGACGGTGCGACTGGTGCCTCAATTACCGTCACCGTCACCGTCTCCATTCGCCCAGTGACACGTTCCTTTTTTGTGGGTTTTATTGTTCGCGTGGTTACCCCGTCGCTTTTCACCGGAATTGAACGGTAATGTTATGGTGGTTTGTTGTGGTGGGTGCTCGGGCGGCAGTTATGTCTCTTTTTTATTATGATCCCATTCAGCCTGGATAAGCTGGTGCCGCAAAACATGGGAAAACATGGAAGGAAAAATTGAAACAAAATCAAAGTGCGTCGGCAAAGCGGAAGCCAATTGATAGAGTAACGGAACAAAATTCGTCGAAAAACGTTCGCTAGAAGGTATTAACGAACTTTTTTTCCAATGATTTAAGTCCAAGTACGATCAATGAAAATGTATTTGAAATTTGTTTCTCTTCTCTTTTGTTGTTGGTCATTTTTCCCCCTTTTTTCGTCCTCTATTATTAATTGTTTAAAAGGATGCTATCATGAATCGTTTCCGGACAATAAATGTTTGTGTAAACAACAAACAATAAACAAATTGAAAAAAATAATTCAATGCGCGGAAGGTCTCGAAACTTTCGAAGCGAAAATGGCTTTCCCCTCAACAGTTCATAGTGTTGTAATGTTCCAATGATCGGACAAGGAATAAGTTATGCTCGGAAAAAATAAAATAATAAGGCGCGCCGGCGTTACGCATCTTGTGCATGACGAATAGGAAAACCATGTCGAAAACATCGAGTAAGACTGCAGAAAATTTAAGATCATATCGTAGGGGATAGTGTGGTAAGATGCACCGGGCTAAAGGCATGCTTGAAGATTTAGCAAAATTGTGCAATTCAAAATAGAAGCAATTTGCTTAAATAATTAACCATGTAAATTTAGGCGTTTTATAGATATGCAACGATTTTTTTTTAAATGACACGTTCCAACGAGTTATTCAAATATGTTGTGCCAGGCAGACAAATTCGGGCACCGTTCTTTAAATTTTGATATCTTCTTTTCTAAAACTGATAACGATTCGAACCATTACAGACAAGCTTTTCTTACATTTCCTTTGGTGAAAATACTTTATCAGTGGGTATACCGGGAAAAAAGTGCAGGAAAAATGAGAACATATTTTTCAATTTTGTTTAATACTTTTTGTTTGCATTTACCAGTAACAAACGACAATTATAACACTGACAAATAAATAAAAAAAAATATCTTTTTGCTATGCAAAATATAGACTGTTCCACTCGTTTCCCATTATTTTTTCGTAAGATTATTTTTTTTATTTGTAAAGAGGAAAGATAGAAGAAACCCCCTGTGAAGTTTCGTGTTGTTAGCATCACCATCACCGAGAATGAAGATAACTTAACTCAAAGTCCGATTTTCGAGCGTCCAACTTTGATTGCCTGCCACTGTAAATCTAAGAGTTTTCTAAAAATTTAAGTTTCAGAAACAGATTTTTTTTAATATTTTTGTTTTTGGTCAAAATATAGATTTTCTTGTTTTTATTTTTATTTTTTTTGTTGAGAGCAAAATCGTCATAAAATCAGTGTTCATCATTGCGGCTTGAGAGACATTATTGTTTTGCACTTTGGTGCTACATTTTGCCACATTGTCCACTACTCTCAGGGGCCGATTTTATCTTGGCTGTTCGCTGTAATTTTCCTGCCTTCCATCATCTCAGATTAAACGCAAGCCAGGGATTTTTTTTGCTTGCTTATTCATAAAACCATACTGAAGGGTTTGATGGAGAAAAGCTACCCGTTCAGCTGGAAGCCGATTCGTTTCGTTGAGTTTTCATTCGTTGGGCGGTTGATGAAACAAATCGAATTACTTTACATAATACGCTTTACGCTCGCCAGAAGATAGAAATGGATAAAAATCGTTTCCCTTCATGGTGGAAATGTTTACTATTTCCTCGGCCCCCTTCTTCGCCGGTAACAAAAAGTAACGAATGTGCAACTTATGATGTGGCGACGTTACGTTAGCGTGTGTTAAACACTGCATATTTATTTGCCAGGAGACGTTGAAGCCGCCACAATCTGTCGTTTAATCGCTCTCGAGCTGTTGACGGCCTGTTCCGCCTCGATCAACCCAATGCTTTTAATTAGCGAAAAATAACACAGATAGCACACTGTTTGGTAAACAAATGCAGTCCGCGCTCTGCTACCATTTGTAGGAATTTGGCCGCTGATAACACTTGACCCCGAGAGTGACTCAATGGAGAGTCGGTTAATGGAGAAAGATGATTGAATGTCATTTGAAGGAAGAATACTTCTAGCCTCAAAGCCGTAGCGCTTCAATCGATGGGAAAGTCGAATGAGTCAACTATTGCCAACGAAACTCTATATTGATCCTTGTTTGTCTGTCATTTTCTTCCAACATTATTTTAAACGATCCACAAACGAAACAAACGGATTGTCCGATTGTGTAACGGAATAGTCGAGTTCCGCAGAACTCCACCATCCGCCACGTAATCAACCGAATCGCTGTTTCTGTGCGGAATGCATGTGTGTGGCATGTGTTCTACGACACCACAACAGTCTAAATGGAACCATTTTGTCCCAGTCCCAGTGTCCCAGTACTATTCCGTACCGTAAACATTGATGAATCATAAAACACTAAACACTGCCACTGTGGCACGGTCATTTGCCGCTCCGTTGAGGCAGGAAAGCATTGGCTGTGTGCAATCGCGGGCATCAAACATTGTTCGTATGGTACATTTTTCTATGCTTCCTCTGCATGGCTCGCAGCCGTGTAATGTTTTCCTATCTACCTTCTGACGTCGTGCACAGTATCTCTAGGTTGGTCTTTTTTAATCACTTCGCTAGTCCGCGCAACCGTAATGATAAGAACTTGTATGTTAGTGTATATATTTTATGATGAGCAGGGCATGATTGTTGTAACTTGCAGTTGAAAGCCAAAAAGGTCCACTTTCTGTACCCCATGGTCAAATGTGAAATGGCACCGCGGACGATATTTGGCACACGAATAAAATGTGGATCAAGTTGACTCGGGATGAGTATGGCATTTGGAGCAAGGTTGTATTCAACCATTTCAATATAGTCCACGGATTGGTTTTCGAATGCTCGCTAATAGTATTCCACGAGGTTGTGATAAATGGTGCTAAAAAGTTGTATATAATACAATCATTGGTCTTTTTGATTTCTTGCTGTCGCTTTCATCTTCTGATGGATAGGAAATATTAAGGGAAAATAATGATCAGAATGGTGTACGACCACCTTTAGCCAGGTTGTGTAGCAAAAAGAAAAAAATTAAGAACAAAGAAATAAATATGATCATTTCAATCTTTCGATATTGCTCTATTTTCATGTTGCATTTCCTTTCTAATGGCACAAGCAAACAAACCTTTAACAGAAACATAGTCGATTCGACTATCAATCAAATATCTATGAAAGCACACAAAAAAGTAATGCTCAGGATCGTCCTTTTGATGAACTTTTTATCCAAAGTTAAAACATCATAAGAAAATAGCTTAAGGTACTCGTCTAACCACGTTGTTTTTTTAACACTTCTGCATTTCATCTTCCCATTTACAGAACAAGCAACAGATGCTAGTCTGGCCTCGGAGAACTGGGCACTGAACATGGAAATCTGTGATATGATCAACGAGTCGTCGGACGGCGCACGGGACGCGATGAAGGCGATCCGCAAGCGGCTGGCACAGAATGCGGGCAAAAACTACACCGTAATCATGTACACGCTGACCGTGCTGGAAACGTGCGTGAAGAACTGCGGCAAGGCGTTTCACGTGCTGGTCGCGAACAAAGAGTTCATCCAGGAGCTGGTGAAGCTGATCGGGCCGAAAAACGATCCGCCACCGATCGTGCAGGAGAAGGTGCTGAGCCAGATACAGATCTGGGCGGACGCGTTCCGCTCCCAGCCGGACCTGAACGGCGTGGTGCAGGTGTACCAGGAGCTGAAGAACAAGGGTATCGAGTTTCCGGCCACCGATCTTGACGCGATCGCTCCGATCTACACGCCGCAACGGGTAAGAAGCATTGGTTAGGGCAATGGAGTTTCGAAGACCAAACTATCTATTTTAATGATTTGACGTAATTTTTCAGAGTGTCCCCGATGGTGCACCTGCACCGGAACCAGTTAACACCTTGCCGGTTTCACCACACCACCATGCATCGCAAACGCCTGGATCGCCAGCAGTAAGTTTTAGGGAAGGGGGGACTAGAAAGCCGATACTTACACATAAAAACTGCCTCTTTCTTTCTAGATGCCTCCACCATCGTCGCTTTCGCAGGATCAGATCGCCAAGTTGCAGTCGGAGCTTGATATCGTGGCGATGAACATGTCGATCCTGGGTGAAATGTTAACCGAGCTGAAGCCTGGCCAGGAGGATGCAGCTGACTACAAGCTATTGACGGATCTGGCCGCAACGTGCCGGTAAGTTTCTAGTGAGTTGCATCAAATGGCAATCGATGTTAACACCTTACCCCAACAGGGAAATGCAATCTCGCATCGTGGAACTCATCGGCAAAGTGCAGCACGACGAACTGACGGCCGAGTTGCTGCGGTTGAATGACGAGCTGAACAACCTCTTTCTGCGGCACGCCCGCTATGAGAAGAATCGCGACCCCAAGAGCGCCACTAGTGCCACACCTTCGGCGATCCTAGGGGCGGCACTTGGAGCACCGGGAGCGGGCGAACCACGCGATCCCGCGTCCCTCATCGATCTAAGTGACGAGACCGGTGGAGCGACCGGTGGAGGTGCGGCGGCGGCGGCAGCAGCGCGCGCCAACATCATCAGTTCGCAGCTGGCCGGGCTCAGCTTGGCGGCGGCAAGTGCCACCGGTTCACCGGTGACCGCCTCGTCCCAGCTGGCCCAAATCACAAGCGTACCGGCGCAGTCCGGATCGGCGGCGTTGGGTCCCAAGTCGCCGAGCAGAAACCTAGCGATGGCCACCAACAGTAGCACCATTCCACCGGATGTCGTGTCGGATGAGTTCGACATGTTCGCCCAATCGAGAAATACCACCGGGTGGGTTCGAAAAGGTGTATCGAGCGATGAGGAGTCAACAGGTGCTGACAGGTTTCGTTTTTTTTCTCGCTCTTCTCTGCAGTGATAAAGACCCGACGACGAGGTTGGACATGCTGGGAGCTACCGCTGGTAGCAATCCACTGGTAAGGGCGACGCATGCGTGTCCTTTCTTTCTTCACTCCTGAAATCGGTTGAATAGATGTTTTGATTTTTTTGTCCTAGCAATTCGAGTGAAAGCCCATCAATTATTTGTAGTCCTTATCTATTATTTACGATATTTTACGTGGAGCTTTTCGTTTTACCTTTCTAATCACGCCATTCAGTTCGGCACTTTCGCTGTAAAATATTGCCATTGAAGCTTGGAATTTGTTCGATGGTTTTGAAGTTGGTTTTTATTTTACAGTAGCTATTTCATGTATTCATCTGCGCATACAAAGTATCACGAAAGATATCAATCCAGAGATGGCTTACTGCGACTTGGTATCATTCCATTTCTTTTCGATCCCAGTAGGTTTGTTTTTCACTGAAAAAAAAAAAAATGGAATGAACCAAGGCATCCTTGATCGATATGGTCACTCTGTTGGTTTTATGAATTGGTTTTAGTTTTCTAATTGGCTATAGAGGTAGATGAACAAGATTTTTGAATCTTAATTTGTTTCACCGGTAGGGTTTATTTTTGATAGTGTTAAATTTACTAAACGTTCCCTAACTTATTTTTTCAAAATTTTATTTCGCCACCTTTTTTACATCATTCCTTCATATGTGTGTGTTTGTCTTTTCTCTTTCTTTCCGCATATATTGTTTTCTTCTTAAACCGTACTCTACTTGCTCGTCCATCTTGTGTCGAACGAAACAAACCAATCGGCTTGCCAACAACGATTGAATGTACCATATGTCCTGGGCATAAAAAAACACGGCATCTACAACCACACCGTGGCCCACCGGAACCCCGGGGTGCGCTGCTGCTGATCGGTCGGTTGGCCTCTCCTGGCTATGGGGTTCGAACTCGTTTAACTTTGGAATATCTCCCAACATACACACACTGACCCAAACTGCCAAAATATGCCCAAACACACATACACACACACACAACATACATCCTTCGTCCTTGGCCACACTATGGTACGCCACTCCAGGGCACCAGGGAGTCGGAATTTGACGAAATTGAACAGTGGCTAGGAAACCCGGTGAGTATCACGAGGATGCGGGACCTTGGGGGCTTCTTAACCCAGTGTTACTAATGCGTATGTACGAGAGTGTGGGATGAAAAGTAGATTAACAATTGTTGTAGTTGCTTGTTAAGTATGTTGAGAAAGTAGTGGCAGCCTTGTGGCATGTTTTATGCAGCACTCGCTGTATCGCCTTGTTTGTGATTTATGAATATCGATGTTCTAATGATCACTTCTGGTCGCACTTTTCCTTCACTAAAGTCTCCCATCTTCATCTCTTTCAGGATGACATCGACAACCTCGAGGCACAGCTTGCGGCGGGTGGGGCAATGGGTGGCGGGGCCTCCAGCGGCGGTGCCGGCACGGAGGAAAGCCTAACGAGCAAAGAGTTTGAAAAGTTCCTTGCCGAACGGGCGGCCGTGGCCGATACTCTGCCGACGATAAGCAGCCAAAGCTCTAGCAACAGCCCGGCGGTGGCGAAGGATCGTAAGAAAAAGTCCGACGAAACCGACGGGCTACTGGCGCTGTGAGGGCTGAAACCATAGGACGAAAGAACCCGAGTGGTGTTAGACTAAGTTCAATCGGGTCGAGTTGTTTTTCATTGTGTTTTGAATGTTTGTTTAAGTTTCTTCATTTTTTATTTTCGTATAGTTTCCTTTTAATGATACAAGTTTTCTTATGTTGTCATTGGTTGCAAGATATTCTTCTGTATAACGATAGGCTAAGGAGGGATGTTTTTGATCGAAAGGTAATAAGAAGCAGAAAGGGAGAAAACTTTCGTCAAACAAACCAAAATTTAGAATGTCAACAAGCAAAGCGACGGAGAAAACGAGAAAGAGCTGATCGTACTAATAAGGATAATTCAAACCATATTTTACAATTAAATCCGTTTTGTTTACCCTTTCGTCCTCTGTTGCATTCAAGTTATGCAAATGTGAGCCATATACATATACATTTAATAGTAACATTACGCAAAGGAGCAAAATATATTTAATTGTGAGCTAGTTGTATTTATTAAATTAAGCGTCCCTCCTGCAACCATTTAGTGTTTTAGGAATGAAAAGGTTACAGAGGTCAAAACAAGAATGATGAGGATAGATGTGAAATTCATGAGTAGAACATTGAAACCAGGTCAAGTTTGCTCATAAATGGTTTGTAAATTTACTTTGTTTTAGTATTTGGTTCCATTAGTTCAATACTTTGACCATTTTCGTTTTCTTTCCGAAGCATTAGTTACACCGTTTAGCTGTTCTCTTACATTTGATAAAATGTTCCACATTGTGGGAAAACCGTAAAGATGTGTATATTTTTCCATCAGTTTTTCAGCGTATACTTACTTCAAATGGTATTAGGAATTAGGGGCACACTGCCGTGCATTACCATCAAGCCAACGGTGGACATAAGAGAGGACATAATACTTTACTAATCCTACGCAAAACCCACCAAAGCTAGTCGGGTTCATAATTTTGTCGGTTGCAGGTTTCGGTTTATTTTTCCTTGCGTTCTTGATCGGTGAGTTGTTTGTTGCGTGTGTGTACTGTGCCGCTTCGGAAACCGAATAAAACGAAAAGCAAAAGCCATCATGTTTCAATTTTCAGATTGGCTCTTTGTAACGAAACGAATTGTTTGTACAACAGAATGGAACCCTTGGTGAAAACTAAAAATGGAACGTTTCGCTGTCAAATAAATTATGCAAGTAAATACAAACTAGAAAATGTTGAAATGCTCCATCCGAAATGTTAAACTTTGCCCAAACGAATGTAAGTAAACAATTCCAACGCACCAACGTTTGAACCATAAAACGCCATAAAATTTGGAACAGATATGGCACGTTCAACTGGATAGTATAAACGCATCTAGCTCCTTCGCCAACTCGCGAAATGTTATGACAGCTACAAAATCAAAACAAAAACGTTCTACACGTTCGTGGTACGATCTTCGGTTTTAGTTCTGTTTCTAATCGCATCGGTTCCGGGCCGCCGCGTGTCGTAGCGTTTCTTGCTCCGAGTAGTGTTTGCTACAAAGTTATTATTTTTTTCTACTTCCTTGGCACCACAAACAACAAAGTAAATGGCTCTATCACTGTGCAGCAAACAAGTGCTCGGCACAACCGGCCGGTTCAGTAGCAGAATACTGTCGTGGGAAATCTCGAAGGTAAGTTCGTCACAGACCCCAAATAGATTCGGACCTTTCCTCCCCGACTTAAATAAATTTGACCTTGAAAGTGGAACGCGCACTGCGGAAGTCCTGTATCGTTGCTGGAATCCAACGATTCGGCCTGAAACGTAGTACGCAGTATCGTTAAGGTCCCCAACAAGTTTGTCGACAGTCTGCACTAAATTACGTCACAATTATTGTTGCGCACGGAACTGAAACTGATACAAATTAACCACGACCGAAATGAAGGGCAGCGGATGATAAAACAGAAGCGTAGCAAAAACTACCTGAACCCGACCTGTCGGGCCCACACCCGAACCGGTTCGATTTGAAGAGCGGGGTTATAATTTACATACATATTTTATTCTAATTTCTTCCCCCCTTTGCTTCGTGCACATTTCCTTCAGGTTTTGGCATGCCGCTATTCGACGGAAAAGAAACGCTCCAAAATCTACGCCAGCGCCGACGAAGCGATCGCGGATATTCCCGACGGATCGAAGCTGCTGGTCGGTGGTTTCGGTCTGTGCGGCATTCCGGAAAACCTGATCGGAGCACTCGTGAAGAAACGCGCCAAAGACCTGACGGTGGTTTCAAATAATGCCGGTAAGCTTCGATTCGCAGACGCATTCTAGCCCCACTTCGGAACAAATAATCACGCGATCCGGTAAATTTTGTTTTAAATTGAGTACAGCAACGTAGTGAAACGGCTTGGACAGATCGTGCATATATGTGTATTGAAAGGAACAGCATCTTATGATGCCCCTTCGAACCTTCCCCTCGGTCGAATACCTTTCGGTTTCGTTCCAAGGTTATCACAAGCGGTGCTCCATATGCGCCCTCGGACGAACACTCCTACAGGAAACACACCTCCAATGCGGGTTTTGATGCCACATCAGTTCTAAATATGTGTGACTTCTCATGATCTCGAAGGAAATCGTATTGGTTTACTCCGTCGATCGCCTGTTGCTAATTATGTGTTTTGACAACATGCTGCTGTTGCTTGGTAACACGGTAGCATATGCTCGCTCTCTATGTCTCCTGCTGCTTGATCAATGATCTTCCTACCGGCAGCATTGGTAGTAGTATCGGAAGCTGTATTTTGTGACAAAAATAGAAAGCCGCTTTTTTCGCAGTCCAACATTTGT
Source organism: Anopheles sinensis (assembly GCA_000441895.2). Lineage (NCBI taxonomy): Eukaryota > Metazoa > Arthropoda > Insecta > Diptera > Culicidae > Anopheles > Anopheles sinensis. The sequence continues at coordinate 334,400 of KE524705.1, read as the reverse complement.
GCCAATGTGTTGGACCATGTGTTAGGTTGCATTATAAATTTAATCAATATTTAAAACAATTTCTTTTGCTGTATGTCGTGGATAGGGAAAAAAAACACATTCCCACTACGCCAAACTAATTTAACACCCTCTGCAACATTCCGCTGTGAGCTTTAACTACAACCAACCGAGAGTTTTTGTTTAATTTTGTAGACTACCTGATAAGATAAAGCATCTCTGACCATACCCGCTCGTACGGAAGAGAAATCGTAGCCTTCGTTAGCATATTCAGCCGCCTACACTACATCTAACTGATGCATTTTTGCTGAATTTCTCGTTCCGGGTGATATTTTCAAAGCGAAAGAAGATGTGCGTGTGTGTTTTCTGGATCTCGAAAAAATGGTTCAACGATGATTAAAAATAGGAAAATTGGGACGATTACCAATGGAACAGTTTTGTCCAACTATTTATTTATAATCCGTTTTCCAGTTTAAAAATAACACAAATCAGTATGAACACTTGAGTTCAAAATTTAAGTTTTTTTTTTTATAAAAAATGCGCTTTATCCATTTGTTTGAATTGTTTTGAGCATGTTGTTTATTTTTTAAGAATAAAATTTTGGTTCATTTAAATTTCGTCTTCGAAAATCTTTTTTTTAGCATTTAAAACATCTTCTTTTTGTTTAAAAAAGCATCCATATTTTTCGCTTGTGAAACGCATTTCCAATAAAGAAATGTTTCATCAACTCCATTAATGCTCAGATTGAATCAGGCGGACCTATTAATGTTTTCCCAATCGATTGAGCGGCTCTCTTTTTGCATATATCGGGTACCCAATGGTATGATGCATCTTCTCCGATGCGACTGACGATGGCAGCTCGGAGATGGTATTAATATTTATACGTAGCTTATGATGCACCAAACTTTGCATCTTTGTCGCCACGGAGGTTACGAGGAAGACAACGGTGAGAAAATGAACGAAGACAGTTACGGATCTTGATCGATGATGATATTGATCGGGCTGAAAACCTTTACCTCCACCGCCGAGACCGAAAGCTTTTTACAAATGTTTAGCATTTGACCTCTTCTTCGTTTTCGTTCGCTGCTTATCCGCATCGGCCGGGTTCGCGAAAGTGTCGGGCGGTTCGGTCTGAAACGGTCCGAAAGTGTTTCACTATTAGTCCCGAAAAATGAAATGCAAATGTCACCTGGTGCGGGCTGGACCATAAGCGCGTGTGTTCAGTGTCGTCCTCGTCATCAATGTCGGTTATCACCGGGTTGTCCAAACGCTGACGTAACGGAGAAGAAGCCGTATGCAACCGGCACCAAAGATCACAGACCTTGGGTGGAGGACTTTCCGAGCACGCCGCCGCCGAGTGGTGATGCGACTGTATTGGCCGGCATTGCCGTGTGTCGAGTGTTGTATCATATGCAAAAATGAGAGGAAAAAATGAATCTCGAACCTTAAATTTGGTTCACCGTCGACGAATGTGGTTTAATGCCCTCGTCATCGTGCTGGGCAAAAGCACAGACATAACAACCGTAGCCTGACCTCGATGCAAAAATAACCTCTCCGAAAAAATGCCACCAGGAAGAGGGAGAATAATGTAACCTAAAGCATAATGGGCCGGTACGACCACCGAACGGTCTGTCTAAGTCGCGGAACGCTTGAGATAAGAGAGTCCCACCGGTACCAGTCGTCCGATGGAACTGATTCCGATGCGGGCTGCTTATCTCTCCAGCATGACGTACCACCCAGACGCACCGACCCATCTGTGCTTGGCGAGCCCTTAACTGAAATCAGGTGATTTTTATTATCTGAGACGCCTCAAATTGTGATGTGGACATAGCTTTCATGACCTTCTGAGAGAAGATTAAACAGGTTTAATGAAAG
>KE524705.1:174721-332508 GCA_000441895.2 Anopheles sinensis | reverse complement strand
ATTTAATATTGAGAAAAAAATGGTAAAAATATATGTTAAAAAACAGTTACAAGAGAAAGTAGCCAGTTCAAAGTTTTGAGATTTCATAAAGTTTCTACTGAAAAGATCTCCAAAGTTTTGTGTTTTAATAAGTTCTATGGTTGACAGCAATCGCACGGTTTCAGCGGAGAACTGCCATTGCGGAGATAGAATTATAGCGATAGTGATCTTGGACACCAAGATCATTCACAAATAAAAAAGGACACAAAAGTAACCATCAATGATGTCTTGAAAACATTTCAGCTATCATTTTTCGGCCAAACTTTTCATCCATGACCCGTAGCACACGGGTTGCAGACCAGATTCTATGGAAGACGCTGTTATATATGCGAGCCAAACTCAGCTGAGCGAATGAATTTTGCTCAGGAACATACTGTTGAACCATTTACGTATTATAAAACGTGCGAGGTGCTTCAGGTTAAAAGCATCAGAATCGTTGAACGCATGGCCCAGAGATGCATATTGAACGAAATGTTGTGCTCTATAAGTGTTACTGGCGTGGAATGGATAGAGATGCTTTGTTAAAATAGATGATACAACGACTATAAATTGTTGCATAAACATCTTGAAGGAAAATCTGAAGATTTCACTCATCTAGGCGAGCCTGAAGGAGAAGTTCATTTTTCAACAAGACAACGACTCAAAACATACTGTCTAGAAGACCAAATCTTTCTTCCGGTCTTATCGGCTAAGACGGTTGGAATGGCCTTTTCGGAGCCCAAATTTAAATCGTATTGAGAATTTATAGGCAATTCTCGATGCCAGGGTGAAAAGCTGGTTTTATCGAATAGAAACGACTATTTTGAAATTATAGTACTACACTGAATAAAGCATTACATTTAAAACAATCAGTGAATTTCCGCGGATGCTATAAACCATTTTGGAAAAAAATGAAGCAAGAGCAAGTAGTGGTCAAAAATTGTTACATTAATGCAAGTTCAACTGGGAAGGCTCTTATGGTTAGAATGGATAAGATAAAGTCTGACAAAGAAAGACCAATAAGCTTTACTATCATTGTTGATGAAGTTAATTTTTTCCTCTCAAGTTGCTTATCGAAACAATACAAAACATTTATCGATTAAATACAAAAAAACCGTCAAAGAATTGCAGCATTTATTGATGGTTAAAAGTTATTACATCGAGTCTGCAACGATGATGTTTGTAAGCATTCACATAAAAACTTCTTTTTGGAAATATATACTTCGATTTGAAGAGTCCAGCAACAAAACGGACAGTAATGATCATGTAATTAACGTCACCTTATCTTCGCCTTTCGACAGGCGTCGACACATTCGGCCTCGGCCTTTTGCTGAAGGAGAAGCTGATCCGGCGCATGATCGCGTCGTACGTCGGCGAGAACGCCGAATTCGAGCGGCAATATCTGTCCGGCGAGCTGGAGCTCGAGCTGACCCCGCAGGGTACGCTGGCGGAGCGAATCCGGGCCGGTGGTGCCGGCATACCCGCCTTCTTCACACCGACCGCCTACGGAACGCTGGTGCACGAGGGTGGTTCACCGATCAAGTACGGCCCGGGTGGCACGATCGAGATCGCGAGCGAACCGCGCCCGATGCAACTGTTCGGCGGCAAGCCGTACATCATGGAGGAAGCGATCACGGGCGATTACGCGCTGGTGAAGGCGCACGTCGCCGACGAGGCGGGCAACCTGATATTCAACAAGTCGGCGCGCAACTTCAACCCGCCGATGTGCAAGGCGGCCAAAGTGACGATCGTCGAGGTGGAGGAGATCGTACCGGTCGGTTCGCTTGATCCGGACCAGGTGCATATGCCGAGCGTGTTCGTCCATCGCATCGTGAAGGGTCCATCGTACGAGAAGCGCATTGAGCGGCTGAGGGTGCGCGATGCCAAGCGATCCGGCTCGGTCGTGTCGTCGACGCCGGCCGCGAAGATGCGCGAGCGTATCGTGAAGCGCGTGGCAATGGAGTACCGCGACGGTATGCACATCAACCTCGGCATCGGCATTCCGGTGCTTTCGTCCAACTTCATCCCGGCCGGCATGAACGTGTTGCTGCAGTCGGAGAACGGCATCCTCGGGCTGGGTCCGTTCCCGGAGAAGCACGAGGTGGATCCGGATCTGATCAACGCCGGCAAGGAGACGGTCACCGTGCTGCCCGGTGCGTCCTATTTCTCGTCCGACGACAGCTTCGCTATGATCCGTGGTGGCCACATCGATATCACTGTGTTGGGCGCGATGGAGGTGTCCCAGTACGGCGATCTAGCCAACTGGATGATTCCGGTTAGTACAACGTCTTGCGTGACAGCAGGACAACAGAACCTTGCATTCCATAAAGAGAGGCACCTTTAACCTTTTATTTCCTTGTCCATGTTTCATGTTCCCGCAATTTAGGGCAAGCTGGTGAAGGGTATGGGAGGCGCGATGGACCTGGTGGCCGCCCCGGGCACGAAGGTGATCGTCACGATGGAACACAACGCCAAGGATGGTTCGCACAAGATTCTGTCCAACTGCAATCTGCCCGTGACGGGTCGGAACTGCGTCGACATGATCGTCACCGAGAAGGCCGTCTTCAACGTGGACAAGGACACCGGTCTGACGCTAATGGAGCTGGCCGAGGACTGCTCGGTGGAGGAGGTAATCACCAGCACCGGTTGTGACTTTTCCGTTTCGCCTGACCTTAAGAAAATGGGCCAGGTTGATGAAGTGTGAGAAAAAGAAAAAAGAAAACTTCGGACCCTATATCGTAAGGAAACTAACGGTTAAATGTGTGTGCATGCGTGTGTGTATTTGTGTGTGTGTAAAGAAAAAAGAAGTTTTCGAAACTTTCTCCCGCTGAACACCGCCCCCGGGAAAGTGCTTGCGTCGGTAGACCCGTCTGCGTGCGGTGAGGATGCAGATGCGTCTCGATTAAATATTCATTCTCACACTCTCAGGTATGGCATTTAAGAAGAAACGTGAAAAAGAAAGAGAATAAAGTAGTACACAGAGCGCTACTCATCCGTGCCATCGACGGACGGCAGGGATCCAAAAAATCCTTCCTCGAAGAAAACGATCACACAAAACCAACGTCGTCTAAAATGTGTAAAATCCGTATGGGTTATTTTTTCTTATCTTACTAACGAACTTTTCTTTTCAAACCGTTAAACTGTACAGCATTCGTTCGATGCCCACTAGATTTATGTTGTGCTCAGCCGAGTGGCGTGAGGATAAAGTTGTATCGAAATAAAATTTCTCACCAAAGGAGGTGCAAAAATCGAACAAAACCCGCCTACCTCGCCCTGATTTGTAACGAGATATTTCCGCTTCCCTCTTGCTAGCACTGATTTTGATATTTTTGATGGTGAGTTTGCTTTGATATTCCTTTTCTTATGCTTTCGAATTTTCATGATGACATGAATCATTTATTGCTGGGTTCGGCAAAGTCACCCGACTCATGTATGATAACAGACCTATTTTTCTTTTTAAAGGAATTTGATTAAGTTTGTCGACCAAATTACTTTTATTTAAAGGAAAAGAGTTTAACACCACAAAAACAAAAATAGCAATTGATTATATATATATTTTTTAATTTGAATTAGAGACGCTCGGACGTTACGATTTTATTTGTCTCTAATGGCGTTGTACAGTATTTGCATTTTGGCCCTTTTTCGTCTAACGTATAAATTGCTTCCATGCGAACGTATGACATTTTGCTTCATTCCTACTCAGGCGCCGATACAAAAAATAAATAAATAAATAAATAAATAAATAAATAAATAAAAAAAACTAAACGCGGACGTATTGCATACGAGCTAACTTTGGCAGAGATTTATTTGACGTTTGTTTAAAATCCAATTTATAATCAAATTTTCAGCACCCAATCAGCCGATCGTCACGAGATCATCGTTTTCGCTAGTGTAATCCATTTTAACCTTGATGTTTGCAACATTATACTGCGGTTATAGTGTTACTTTCCACATTTTTCTACTTTTCTACTTAAGAAAAAAACCCTCCTCTCTGCTTTGTCCTTAGCAAGGGGGCCATAAATTTGGTTCGGGTGTGGTTTTCGCTATAAATTGAATGGATTAAGTCACGCTAAAATTAACATAACGTCCTATTAGATCTATTTCCTTGACGGCGAATCTTTATGTTCCATTCGTAAAAAAAAAATTGTTAAAAGTTTTTCTTTTTAATATAAAATTCTGATGAAATCAAATCTTTTACTGTATAATATTTAGAAATGCTATTTTATATTTTGAATTTCCGCTAAAAAATGTATAATTCAAAAAAACACACACACCCAGTATATTTTTACAACTGCAACGATACACGCTATCAAGGAAAAAAATGAGAGATTACAATAAACGTTGAGATTAATTTGTTTATAGCGCCCAATACTGTCAAACAAAACACTAAACCGACCTCAACTCATTGCCAATTCCCGTTCGCCGTTTGGCCGGCATAGAAATCTTTCGATTAATTAAACCCCTTGGAGGAGGAAGCTCATGCAATCAGTGCGCCGGCAAGCGAGCTCCCACCTAGTCAGCTAGGCCGGTCGTCGATATCATCAAAACCGGTCCCATTACACGCTTCCATCCTCTCTCGTCCCCGCCCTGTCCTAGCATAACTTTGCGTTGAAGATTTGCAACAATTACCGACCAATTTGGGGGAAACCTTTCTTCCATAACGCATCAGTGGAAAGTTCAAGGGCACCAAAATCGGCTCTAATGAGGATGTACTCAATTGACACCTTTTTCGACGCATGGAGGATATCAATGCATAGCTTATAGCTGGTCCGCGTCTTTTTCCTAACTCCTTTTTTTTAAACTATAATCTTGGGCGGATCGATCGTTTGATTAATCCGCGGTCATAAAGGAGGCTTCATCGTGAGCTATCAACTGATGTCCGTTGGGATGGCATTCGTGTGAAGCGTTGCAAACGTTTATCGTTTAATAATGTTCCCTCATTTATATTTCTGTTCGCTGCCAACATCTTGTAAGAGAGCCAGCTTCGCATGGGTGTTTTATTATTTTATTTGTCAACATCCTCCAACCACAATGGTAGCCTTATCGATGCACCTGATAGGCTTCCGTCAAACGGGTTTGTAGGTTTCTATCTCCGGCGTGTCCCAAAACGGTGTGACTGAACACATCATAATCCTCGCGGCGACCTTAACACGTATCGCATCCAGCAGATACTCCTATGGGTTTGATATGGTTTGGGGAAGAAGAGCGTCACTTTCATTACTGGGAGTCTCTGCTATCCAACATTCGGAGATGGATTACTACCGGGAAAACGGTTAAACGCGTTGAAATGCAATAAAATTGAGGATAGAAGAAGATCGTTGGAATGAAGTAATTTTGAAAAAAGTGTGACACAACTGACGCATTTTTCTTTTCGATATTTAAAAAACTATAAAATGAATGTGTAAAATGTATTTTACCGTTCATAAAAAAATCGCAATTTTTATTTAAAAATTTTGCTAACAGTTCGCAACACCAGTTTATAGCTTTTCTTCACTTAATCAGGCTAGAGGGATACATATTGAGATTTCTAAACAAGGGAATGTCCTACAAATCAAAATAGTCCCGTAAAAACTCCTATCAGGTTGGATGTAAATAATATCAAAATTTTCGCCACTTTAAATGTTTCAATATTTACAATGATTTTTGATCTGAATATTGTATTGGATAGAAGAGGTGGTCTTATAAAATTCCCATAATATTCTACTGATCTTTTGGTTGCTCGTATGGGTCAACTTCAAGAAAAGGTTGCTACTTATTGATAAACATTGTAAAGTTTTTAATTTAAAGCAGAAGCATTTCTGAAGTCAAATTCATACTTCTAGAAATTGAATAAAACTTGTGTGAATTGTAAAAATCAATGAACAGGATTTTTACTAATTTCTGATAAGCGAGAAAACGAGAGCGAGAGTATCGATAGTGCAAGTAACACCGATAAAGATGGTGAAAATATTTTTATTTAGCTAAATAAATTAAATAATTTATCCAATTAATTGTAACAAAAAAATGGTGACATATTTGTCAACAATCGATCTTATAATGAATAAAAAACTTGAACTAAAAACAGATAAAAATAAAGAAAAAGACTAACCAAACCACATCTTGTAGAGTTCTTCAGAGTTAAAGCTAAATTTGTTTTAGGTAACTGGATAAATATTTGTTCCCGATTGAAAACAGTGAGGGATGCCATAGAAAAAAAGAATGCTAGAATGTCATGTTGTTAACCTTTGTTTTATTTTCCTTTTTCAAGACATGTTTTTCTATGCAATTTCATTTTTCTTGTATTTCCGCTTGATATTTAATTTAAAATAATACTTCATGTAAACACATTTGATATCTTTGAATTTATCATATCCATAACGATTATTAAAGCAAATATTAGTACAAAATCATTACCGCACGATAGTAGAAAATCCACTAACAAACCTTTACATTACGTTTTACGTTATATGTTACAACTTTTAAATCGCAGAGTAACTTTGCTATTTAATTACAACCCTCCAAAGACCTGTTCTTAGGAAGATTTAATTTGATCAAATAGTTGTCGAACAACTCTTGCGTTTCTCGTTTGCACAAAAACTGGTAGCAGCAGGTGGTTGTTGACACCGCAAGGAGCCGGGTCCATCAAAGTACGCGTGCTTCAAGTACAGCACAACCGAGGATGGGGTGCTTCGATTGAACAAAATTTTTTCGAGTTTTTTCGCCATGAAACGATCGAGTGAAAATTAAACATCACCTTGAAAGAATATCAGCCGGACTTGCGTTTGCCTGCGGTTGCCGATTGCCAAAAGATCGGCTCTCCCTCCCGACGCAGCTTCCTTTTTGTCAAGGGTCACACGTCACGTCAGTCAACCTTCTCTTCTCACTTGCACTGGTTTGCAACGAAACTCGCGAAGCGACGAGTCCCAACCTAGGCCGCAAAGGTTGACCGATCATGTATGATCGTGGACGGTCGTTTTTTTTTGCTTATTTTGGCCCGGCCGGTCACCGAATCTTCTTCAACTTGGCTTGGCGTCTATTCATAAATCACGGGTTGAGACGACGGAGACCCCGAAAAAGTGCAACCATCTACGGCGGTCTCCGTGCGAGATCGAACTCGTCTGCTCAAATATGCGCCTAGAAAGCGAACTGCAGGGATGTGCGTGTGTGTGCATGAGTTTGAGTGTGTATGTGGGGGGAAATGTTAACGACATTTAAGCAGCAACACTGGGAAACCGGCGCACGGGTGGCCACGCGAACGGACGATAGAGGACTTACCCAATAACGCATGACGTCGCGCCTCGGCCTAATCAGGAGAGCAGAGGAGCCAGAGATGAGCCAGGTGTGAACTGCCATCGACACGACTACCGGGGGTGTCGACTCACACATGCAGCGTTGGATGCTGCGTTAGGGTAGGCTGTGACTTTTTTTCGTCATCGTTTCAACCGATTCGGCGGGTTTGCTTTTTCGGGAGGTGAAATGTCGCCGTGTGCCGCAGAACGATCCGCCTTGCAGTGGTGGTGGTGGATATTGGACTGTTTCGAGCCGGGCCAGGACACGATGATCATCAGTATAAAAACCGAAGGAAGCACCCGGAATGATAACAGTCGAACAGCTCACAGCTCAGCAGCAGCAGCAGCAGCAGCAACACTTTTCCACAACCCAACCAACAACGCGATAAGCCTTGAAAATGTACAAGCAATCGGTAAGTTCGGCAAATCGTAGTAGCCTTCGGAGGGCACCTTACTCAGCGGTCCGTTCTCCACAGATCGTCGTTCTTTTGTGCGTTCTGGCGCTTGCCGTCGCAGCCCCGCCTGCCTCGGCCCCGGCCAAGCGGTCGCCGGGTGCTGGAGGACCGGACGCCGAAGCCACCGTGGTGGCGCAGGAGCAGATCATCAACGAGGGCGGCTCGTACGCGTACAACTACGAGACGAGCAACGGCATTAAGGCGCGCCAGTCGAGCGACAACGGCGTGTCGGCCGCCGGTGAATACTCGTTCGTCGGTCCGGACGGTGCTTCCTACTCCGTCGTGTACGTCGCCGACGAGAACGGCTTCCAGCCGCAGGGTGCCCATCTGCCGGTCGAGCCGGCCGCGCCCGAGCACGTGATCAAGCTGCTCGAGGACCTGCGCGCCAACCCGCCCAAGGATCCGGAGTTCAGCCTCGCCTCGCTGGAAGCTACCCTGGCCCGTCTGCGTGCCACCCAGGGCTAAGCAGTGCTTTGCGCCTTCCCTTCACCGGAAGCTAATTCCGAAGGACGAGGAATTGTTTGTACATATTTCAAACCATCGCGTTGGGTTCCTTTGTACATAGGACACATAAACACACGCCCTTACACTTACACACTATTACCCACGTCGTTGTACCTTAAAAAAAAAAAGACGGACGTTAACCCGACGTCAACTCGATATTAAACGTAGTAGTCCAATTTTTCAATTTTATAGTATCAATAAAAAAAGATTACGCAAATGTAACTTACATTCGTTCTAAATTATTGTTTCCGCACCGAACAGTTTCAGGATCAACAACGTGGTGGGGGATTGGTGGGTTGTTCGACGCTACTATTTGCTTTGAATTGTCCTGTGACCGTCGCAGCATTCGCGCGCGACATAAGGTCGGCTTACATAAACCACGCGGCACCGTAACTATAATATTTAAATCTGCGCCACTGCGGAAGGATGATGTTACGGACGCCCGTCGACTCTCGCATTTTCGTTCCCCAGTTTTCGATTGATTGCGAAAGGAAATTTATGCACCTACGCCTGAATCGAGTGACACCCTTTTCTGTTTCGTCACTGCTTGTTGCCCAATCAATCTTGTACGGCACGCAATCCGCCGGCCGCTTGACCTGGTGGTGACATTTTCAACCCGTTATCTTGGACCGAAAAAACGTGCGCCCCCGCTCGTGTGTGATATTAATCGTTCCTGTATAACCGCAATCCCAAAGGTCACGCACCGTGAAAAAAATATATTAATAAAACACAATTTCAAATAAATACTTTAAATCATTAATTTATTTCCTCTAGAGGGATGGTGTTGTGTGAGGTGTTTCATCAAATCCTACCGGTTTTTTTTAAATCAGCTTTCATTGCTTCACCCCCTCCGTGATACCGGGGGAGGGCATTTCAATTGGTCTTAGCTTGTCCGTAAGTGTGTGTGTTTGTCACGGGAAGAAAATGAACATGATACAAGGGGCTGAAACTTTAGTACATAATAATATGAATCTTTAACACGATGATGTCTCGCTAACGGTAAGTTCATTCGCTTTTGCTTGTCTCGAAATGATAACACATCCGGAACGGGTGGGGGCTATTCGCTGTTTGATACAGAGGTGTACAGCAGCGGTTAAGGAATAAGGAAACCGAACGGATAAAACCCAACCGGGCATAAGGGGCAAAAAAGAAAGCAACAACGGAGCACACATTGGGCTCGAATAAGCTTTATCTAACTATACAGAGCACGCGCGTATGTAAAAAACTTTTCACACCACCCACACACAACAGCAAAGTGTCGGTGGGGGTGGAGTGAGGAAAACAAAAGGAACCATAAACTCATGTTTTTGCATTCGATTGCCCTTCCCCTGTCTTGTTGTATTTCTACTTTTTGACTAAACTAGATTCATGATTTGTATTTCTTCTACACCCCCTTTCCATTTGCAAGTCCTTCTGCCTAGCTTGTTCCTATCAAAGTGTAGCATATTTATATAAAATAAACAATAACAAACAAAAGTAAAAATATTTGCCTTACATGTTAACCGTTACTTCCGCCACACCGACTATCGTCTGAAGTCCACACGTATTTTAGCACACTTGACACTCTCTCGATCGTGGCCTTCTCTGTTTCCATTATATTTCTTTGTTATGATATGAAAGGTTGGTGCTTTCCTTCTTTTTTTGGGGGGCGTTTCTATGACCTTATATAGAGTGTACTGCACTGACGACGTTTGTCGTCACACATAACGCTTAAAACAAATTTATATTATTCCACTTCTGTTCTTACACGAATAAATCTTAACTTATCTTAAAGAAACTTGGTTCTCTACTACAACTACTACTTTTCCCTACCGAATTGAAGAACTTTCGCCTTGCCTTACCTACACGGACACATTACCAAATGCGTCAATAAAAACCGATACCTTGGCGCCCACCATACGAATTCCATCTTTAACCTTGCGTCCACAGCACCGGACGGCCACAATACACTATAGTGCTGCTTTTCTCAATTATCCTACCGGTCCTCCGCCCTGTGCACGGTTCGCTGACCCGTTCTTTACTACAACATCCGTCCATTACGGGTATTTACAGTCAAAGTTGGTTTAAAATTATTCAAAAGTGCATGCCGCCCGGCTAAGGAGGTTCATGTGTTCGATTCCCTTGTTCCGGGGTTCTTTTTGGGGACACATTCTTATAAATGTACATTTAATATCGTAACTAATGTCCTTTGCATTAAAGGTTTGCATCTTCGTATTAATTCGCTGGCCTCACGTAAAAATTTCTCTCCCGTCTATAACCATCGATATGGTTCAATGGAACAACAGAAAGGAGAAACACGATGAACGGTGCTATCAATTTTACACAATACTAATAATAATAATAATAACCCAACTGAACTATCTTCTCTGAAACTAATTTCCCTACCACCCCCTTGTGTGTGTGTGTGTATGATGGTGGTCCTTTGCCCCAAGGTAAACTCAGCGATGAACTTGCGTGTCGTACTTTGGTACTGTTTCCTGTTTGAATACTCTCCTCCAAAAGGCTCTCGGAGCCCATCATATAATCACCATCATATATAGCATCCGCATTGAATCGGTTCTTACTTATTTTGTTGTTACATTTTTCATACACAAAACAAAAACCAATCTTCCCGCGTCCTCAATCGTACGCTAACCACCCAATAATGGTTGCTGGGTGACACTTTTTTTTCCAACGCCGGCATGAGATTCATCATGTTGTTTTGCTGCTGTGGAAACATTGTCCACGCCAAGGATGATGATGTGCCACCGGATAAAATGTGAAGAAGGATACATTTTCCATTCCTGCTAAATATTAAGTGCACTTTTATTGTTGCATTTCTTCGACAAATAGTTCAATTGAACAACTACGCTCAAACCTGCTTTCTGTCTCTACGGAATCCATTGGTGGCCCGGCCGGGGCCACACGGTAGGAGGTTTCATAATTTGTCAATTACCAACAAAAAAATGGTATAATTGAATGAAAGGAATTACACAAAAAGTAGGTGACTGAAATCATTCCAGTTCGGTCGGCTGTGTGTTCGGGGTGGTCAGCTTCCGAACGCCTTTAAAATATAATCGAATATCCACAATTCTCACGTGGATTTTACGCTTGAAAAATTGTACCTTTTCTTTACATTGTTTACTGTATTAATCCGCGATGAAGAATTCTTGCGAACCATGTTCGTACAGTTCAGTTCTTCATACATATAAATGTACAAAGCCACACTCTCTAATATAGAATATAAATCTAACCCTTTCCCTTGTCTAATTCACACACGTAAACAAATTTTGTCAACACACAAAATGTTCGACCAAAATTCTCTCGATGATCATTAGTGGCAGAAACATTAAAAAAAATGGTGTCCAAACTAACGAAACACGGTCCGAGTGTTACATCCGAGGTGCGAATATAACTGATACATCCGGGCCCTATGACTGGGGTCCTTTTACCGGGGGCTACATCCTGTCGTAATCAATTGCAAAAGTCCCCATTTGACCATTTCTTCTTCTTCACGACGACGATGTGGGGAAGAGGAGTGCAATGAAAAAACCTTTGGATCTTTGCTACAAAAATACCGTTGATAAGTTGATTTCAGTGGTAAAATAAATAGAATTAATAGAGCCCTCCCTCATCACTCTGAGCCACCCCCAACCGTCCATACTGATTCCATCCTATTTTTCTTCAACCAATCATGTTCCGGCTTAATCATAAAGCCCAATCCTGCTCCATCCAAATGTGACTGTGGTGGTGGTGGAGGTGCTGAAAGTATTTCCACAGGAGGGAACTTTTCTTCCTCCTGCTTCATTCGAGCCAACGTGCGCATCAACCGCTTGCTGGTACCGTAGTACGCGTAGTCAGTACACCGACGTTTGGGGCGGACATCGATCTCTTCGTAGGACGATATTTCTCTCCGCCGTTTGGTAATCCGTTCCGGTAGCTGTGGTTCCCGCTTTCGCCGTTTCCCGTGCTTGACCGCTAGCTCCCACTCGTAGTAGCCAAAGAATCGATAGCATTCTTCTTCGCTAAAGCCCGCAAACGGCCCGTCGGCCTCCCACTCGTCGAAGCCTAGCAGCACACCGGCGGCGGCGTCGTCGTCGTCGCTAGGGTCATCGCTGGGACCGTCCGTTGGTCGCGGAAGCCGACGGTCGGGATCGTAGCAGACGAAGGCGAACATCTCGTAGCCTCGGCAGGAGCGAAATTCGGCCTCCTTCTTCACCATGCCCTCGGGCGATAGGTCCACTATACGCTTCCAATCCCGCACGCCATCGGCTACTGCCCCGTAGGAAGGCGGCGATGCATTTCTCGATCGTCGCCGGCTGACCGATGTCCGTGAATCCTCGAAGCGAACTCTCATCTGTGACCGTCGGTTGATGACCTTCTCTTCGGGCACTTGCAACGATATCACGTACTGCCCCACGACTATCTCAGCCTCGCCTTGTATATCTAGCGGTATGATAATGCCATTTTCCTCCGACAGTTCCGCGGTACTCAACGTTTCACCTTCGATGATAAACGCCACATCATCGTTTGACACCACCGTCGGTAGTTGGTCGCTTACTTCCTCGGTGAGGTTAGGTTGATTATCCGTTGCCTCTTTGCTCGACGCCATTTCCTCCTCTGGTATCCGATGACGATGGTTGTGCTCCTTTGCCGTCGTGTCCTCTTGCTCCTCCATCACGACAGCAACCTCGTTATTGTTGCTTTCCTCCGTGGTGGTCAATGCTTCCGTACTGCTACTTTCTGTAACCAGCTCTTCGTCCGGTTGTTGCTTTTCCTCACTCGTCGTTCGAACGTTCGCTTCGTCGTCCTCAACGTCCACCGCGATTTCGTCAGTCTCCTCCTGTTCCTCTGATAATTTGGTCACTTCCTCACTCAATTCTTCAAGTGTCTTCTGGTCGTGGCTGTGTTGCTGCTCTTGCTCCGCGTCCGCCGAAACCTTCAGGAGTGGCGTCTCCACCACCAAATCACAAACTGGGCTAACCACAACATCTGTCGTCGGAGTTTTGATTTCGACGTGCACCGGCCGTTGCTCTTCATCCTCGTCGTCGTCATCGAGAATGACCACACAAGAGCCGTTGGACAGATTCCGGTCACGCATTGGGCTGCCGGAAAGCGAGAGTGAGCTTTTGCTGCTCTTACTCCGACCGATCCCGCTCGAGGTGCTCTCCTCCATCGAGCTGCTGTACTGCGATTCGATCGATTTTGTCGATGACACCTCCGGAACGGTGGTCGTCCGCTTGCCAGAGACGGCCGTGGTGCTCTTTGTTGCTGTCCGATCCGCCCCGTTTTTCCGACTACTGCTACTGCTGCTGTTGCTATTGTTAGGCACTGTGGTGGTGGTCATCGGTTTGTAGCTGTTGTTCTCCGGGGCTGTCGTCGTCGTGTTCGCAAGCCTTAACCGGGACGACACTTCTCCCTGCAACCGGAAGCCCTTCTCCTCCGCCTTCTTAAATGCGTCGAACGTGTTACGTACGGCCTGGCGTAGCTGTTCGAACGGTTTTCTCGTTCCGTGTCGTTGCGACGAGCTCGACACGGGCATGATGTCTGAGGCGTCTTTCTGCTGCAACAACCAGCAGTGGTCTTGTAGCTCCTGCATCGTTATACGTCGTTCGGGGTTCACCGTAAGCAGGGAGCGTACGAGATCCTGCGCACTGTCACTAACGCTCTGCCACGTGCTGTTGCTGAGGTCGAACAAACCGCGTCGAATGTTGCTGGTAATGAGTTCGGTCTGCTTCGCCGTCGATGCCAGATTGTCGTGCCCGACAAAGTTCTGCGGAATGAACGGTGGCTGACCGGAGAGCATCGTGTAGAGGATGACACCGAGTGACCACAGGTCGGCGGCCTCTAGCGCGTACGGTAGTACGGAAGACTGTGACACCACTTCCGGCGCAACGTACCCAAGCGTTCCGGCGGGCTCCCACGATGATATCCGGTCCGATGCGTCGTCGCCGTTCAGTGCTTGTGCGAAGCCAAAATCTATCACTCGCAACCGCACCGAACCGCGCTTTCCGCCCCGCTCCAGAAGGATGTTTTCCGGCTTCAGGTCCCGGTGGGCAAAACCGCACCGATGGATGAACGCAACTGCGTCGACTAGCTGATGGAAGAGTGGCCGCACCTGCGCCTCGGTTAGACGCTCCGGGCAGTCGTTAATGTACTGCAGTAGCTCGCCTCCGTCAACCAGCTCGAGCACGATGTAGACGTAGTTGCGATCCTCGATCAGCTCGACGAAACGCACCACGTTCGGGTGACCCTGGCAATGGCGCAGTGCAGCCGCCTCGCGCTGTGCGTATCCCGCCGTTTCCGCGTGATTGAACAGCACCTTCACGGCGTAGATCGTTCCCTGTTGGTCGGGGCGCACCGGCCGACACTTGAGGCAAACCGAGTACGTGCCGACACCGATCGCTTGATCTCCGGTCAGTTCGTACTTCTTGAAGAATTCCGAGTACAGCTGAGCACGAAAGATAAGAAGAAGTTGTGTTGTGGTTACAACAATCGGCATTAAATTTATAGACCTCTTACCTTCGAGGCGCTTTTTCGAATTAAATTCTCCTGTGGCCGCGTGTTGTGAATTGGCACAAACTTGTTACGATCGTAAACTTTACACGACAACAGCTTGGGCGAAACGAACGAGTATCCTGAAAGCAAAAAGCAAGCAGAGAAAATGTGTCAGCTCTATCGTGTGGTTTGAAAAGAAATTATGATTCTAGCTTTAATAATCTATAGGGTGTGAAAAATAAATTATTTCATAAACAAAGAGCGATTTAATTGAAAGCAATAATTATAACAACAATAACATCACATTTTTTGGAATAAAACCGCCTTTAATTTTAACGTTTTTTTAAACCGTTCCATGCGATACCAACGCCTTTCATTGCTATTTTCTCACAAATTCAAAAACAAAAGGATAGTGGCCAAACTATGGTCACTCAAAACATTTCATTGGATTGGGATCGGGTGTACTGGGAAGACAGTGTTTGTCGGTAAAAAAAAGTCGGTTAAATGATTTTTGTGAACTAACTGAACGACTCGTTGAGAACTTACTGAACGACTTAGGCCTGGATCCAATTTTGCCATCAAACCAATAAATCGTACTGTACCTTCAAATGGTTCAATACAAAAATTACGTTATATACGGGTAATAATTTATAATTGCGTTTCTTTTAAAATTCGTTTCTTCACTCAAAGAAGAAAGTATAGGAACTGTATAAGGGAATATCTTCCTCACAAATTAGCCAAATCGACTACAACTCACCTCTAAATAGCCGATGGCCGTTCTTTGGTGGCGAGCAAGGCTTATCGACCGATTCCTGCTGCGTGAACTCCTCGCTGAAGTACGTCGTGTCAGTTTCGCTGGTAACGACAGGTTTGAACGGGGCCGCTACCTGTTTGGCCACGAGCAGATCCCACTTGGTGTCCCGCAGGAACGGGTGCATCTTTAGCTCGTTCGCGTCCTGCTTGCCGCTGCCGAGGCGCCTCCTCGGGTCCTTCGTCAGCAGCTTGCGGATGAAGTCGGTCGCTGCGTCCGACAGACGGGACGGAATGTTTGCCTCGTCCTCCATGATGCGCCGGGAGATCTCCGTCTGGCCGTCGTCGTTGTGGAACGGCGAGACGCCGGTCAGCAGCTCGTACGTCAACACGCCGACCGACCACCAGTCGACGGACGTGTCGTGGCCGTCGTTGTGGCGCGACTTTACGATTTCCGGCGCCATGTACTCGATCGTGCCGCAGAAGCTGTGCGCACGCTCCTTCACGTGCAGCAGCTCGCGAGAAAGGCCAAAGTCGGTCAGCACGATGTGCCCATCCGCATCGATCAGTATATTCTCCAGCTTGATGTCGCGGTACAGGATTCCCAGCTGAATAGATGGATGGAGACAAGGGTTTTAGTTGTGGGATTCGCTCGTTTTACCTATTTCAACCTTACCTTGTGCAGCTGCTCGATGGCCACAACGATTTCGGCAATGTAGATCTTAACTTCATCCTCTGTGAAGCTTTCTCGCTTGAAAAGATGCGTGAACAGCTCACCGCCAATCACGAAGTCTAGCACAACGTACAGCTTCGATTCGGTCTGGAAGGCGTAGTGCATTGTGGCCAGGAATGGTGCATCTATTACTGCCTCCAATATCTAGAAACAAATACAAATTAAAACTTAATATAACAGAATTTAAACAAACGATTATAACACGCATAATATTGCCAATGAAAACCTCACACGGTTTTCATCACGACGGTTTCTAGAAAGCAACAAAATAAATGTTTACAAGTTTTGCTACGCTCCTGCCCAGCCCGGAACTTCCATCAAATCCATCCTGTTACGTCGCTCTAATTACTTTTTACTTTCCTTCCTTTACCTCAACCGGGAACACTCACGTAACCTATTTTTTGACGGAGAAAGTTAATCGCACGAAATGTGCGCTCCACAAAAGCACATTCAAACCATTCCGATCGGACATGTCTGCGCACGATCACGAAGACAAACTTGAAGGACACCAAAGGAGAAGAAAAAAAGGCAAGATTTCCGTCCGAACGAAGTCGTTCCCAAAAAGTTCAGGCCTTCGGATGGGACGTGCGATTTTTCGCTGGCTCTGCGCGTGCGATTGGTTTAAATTTGCGCACGTTCTTTACCGATTTGATTCCCTTTTTTTGCACATGCACCGGGATGGATAAGACATCGAATCCTACCTGACGCTCCGTTCGCGTGTGCTCCGCCGTCTTTTCCTTGAGAATCACGACACACTTCCGCAGCACCTTCATGGCGTAGATTTTGTTCCTGTCGATACCGGTAAGCTTCCGCACCAGGAAGACCGTGCCGTATGCTATGAAAAATCGGGAAAATTGAACCGTTAGAAACGTGGACCCTCCGAGAGGCACACAGTGGGCATAAGAGCGGCCCTGGCAACGTTTCTTACCTCCAGTTCCGAGGACTTTTAAAAGCTGGAAGTCGTCCAGGCTGACCTTATCCTCTTCGCATAGTTTAACTGTAAATGAAAGAGATAAGGGGAAAAATACAGGAATAAGTTTGCTGTGATTTAAAAAAAAAGGTTGGATATAGAATTGGGTTAGTTGATTCCCTAAAGTTATATTGGACAGACAAAAGCTATTGATTACAAGTTTATTATTTTCCACATGCTACAAAACAGTTGGTCCTCTTAATGTTTGGATTCTTGCCCTAAGCTTTTTAGCAGTCTTTTTGACTTCTCATGCACAAAACTGTTCAGTTTTAAAGAACTTTTTTTATAACATGGAACTACTTTTTAACATGTGGTTTTGTAGTGTATTAAAAATTTTCTGACCCGATTATTTTTCCTTTACACAGGAGCTATCAGAGTGATAAAGAGGTGCATCAAAAAACTAAAATCGCCAAAAGAAAGTCAACAAACATACTACAAAGTAGCAGTTTGCGGACCAGAAGGAACCTAAAAAATGACGACGTTATAGCGTGTTAAAAAGAGCGGTCGAAATGACCACTGAAAAGCATTTGGACCTGCTCATCTTGGTTCTCGGAACTGGTCAAACAGAAACATATGAAATTTATTTCATAAAGTTGGCATTGGATTATAAGAAAAGCCTTTATTTGTTTTGAAAAAATATTCAGCCATTTTCAAAATATTAAAAACGATAATTGCGTCGCGGTCACAATGACTGCTATTTGGGTTTAAGTGTTAAATTAAAATACGAGATTTGCAAGAAATACAATGTAACGATTGACGAGACTAAGTATTTATTAGGTTCGTTTTTGATTCCTCAACAGAGAATGGTGTCACGACACCAATCGATAGATGTTGGAACTTTGCTTAAACCCTCCCTCCACTCCACACCTACCCTTTCGCTTGAGCGAACCGTTTTTAAGACAAATGCTAGAGTCCAATAGGCTGCATGGCCATTCCCGAACCGTTGGGATTCCTCTAACGGTCTTCAGTTAAATTGCTGCATGCCGGTGTGGTACATTTTGTTGGCCCACGTTGTGTCAAACTGAACACAAAACCGGACAAAATGACTGTGCATTAAAACAAGATTGAAGGCGAGAGTGTTAGCAAAAGGAAGAATCGGATGAAGGTTGGCTTTCCGATGAGCTGCTTCTAGAGGCCGGGACATGATGTTTTATGTGGGCGCAGTAAGAAGAAACATGATTTGATGACCTACTTTTCTGCTCTTCGAGCACCTTTTGCTGTGTTTCTGTTCCACCGGCTTTACGGTGGTGGTATTAGTAATATTACCAGTAGTAGTAGAAACATCGGCGCACATACCACCTTAAAAACGTGCCGTCACACAACCACCACAATCGCCACCGAACAACACTGCAGACCATGAGTTTCATTGAAGGTTGCACTAAATGCATTCAAGGTAACCGAGTCGCGCATGTAACACAATAAACAATATTTCGTTACACAGTATTTGCACACTTATCGGTGCGAGGGAAAAAACACCTTAGCGATTACAACATTTTTCGTCAAAACAATCTTTGAAAACCCATAAAAGAGCATTAAACAAAACATTAAATGTCCGACTCACAATATGATCAAGAAACAAAGCAGAATTCTCGAAAAAATAATCGCTGCAATATTCGAATGGAGAATTTAAAGAGACGTTTCTTGAGAAGCGGAACGGGATGCCAACGCAAACTTTATTGACCTTTTCGTTCAAGAACTGTTACTTCGTAGACCTAGAGCAAAATAAAGAGCGGATCAATGAGAGAAGGGCAGGGTGAATGTTTGCGATGTAGCGGTAAAAATCGACTCTCTTTACATAACCTCGCCAACTTCCTTCGCTTCCGCCGCTAGACGGCTGTATTTTCCGGTGGTGGTCGATGGAAAAGCGCCACGCAAAAACGTTTTCCACCGAACGAACGAACGAAGGGAGATAGATATTTTCTCACTACTTTTCACTTGGCCAATGTTGATGGGTCGCACACAGTCACAGTCAGTTGTGTAGCAGTGCGCGTGCGAGCTGTCGGGGTTGAAGCAAACAAACAAAAAACACCTGTAGCGCCACCCTTCTTCTTCTATGTAGCGGCGAATAGTATATACACCAACCAACCCCCACCCGGCGTTGTAGGGGTTGAATCGGAGGGTGGATGTTTACGAGTGGTTCTGTGAGTATCGACCACACACACACACAATCGCAGGGAATTCCGGTTTGAATTCCTGGAATGCAACCGGGTGGACCCGGCGGGGCGTCGGTTTGCTGAAGCTGTGAGATCAAAACAACTTCGGGGGAAACCTTGCTGTCATAACAGAACAGGCGTTACATGGTGTTACATGAAGAATGATCGACGCCGAACGCTGGCTAACGGTGGGCTTCGCTCCAGGAAAATATGATTTAAACAAGTTGGATCACTTTTTCATATTCTAGCATCTTCGTCTATCGTCTTATGTGAATAGCATAAAATAGCGCAGACATCGTTAAACTTTCCATACCCACCACCCCGCGGTTTAAACCGCCCTCTTTCCATTCCCACCGATCATTTCATCACACAAGTTCACCGAATCGCTATATCACGTTCTGGTTTCTCTTTTATATTTAAACCTCCCAGCCGTTTCAATTTGCTTATCTGTGCAGTGTTTCATCATGAAGAAGGTTAAAGAAAAACGTTAGACAAACAGAAAAGATTCAAACGACATCAAAACGACTGACATGCAAAAGCTCCACTGGCACCTCCTGGATCGCGATGTTGTTGGTAGTTTTGCAAAATGGTGCCGTAACGAAAGCGTCTTTTTGTGCCTCACAGCGACTTTCGATAGTGGACGAAAGATTACCGACGGAGAGCGCAAGTGACGGACGGTACGAAAGTGAAAGTTAGAAGATGAACAACATTCAAAAAGATATACCCACCCTTTGGTCGAAAACCAGATGGAATGGAATGGAATGAAATGAAAGAATGCCTTTAATTTAAGTTAATTTGGTTCTGTTTGTAAAAATCAACCTCAACCAATTTGGATTTGTTTACAAAAAATCTTCATTTTTATACAACCATAAAATATTAAATCTGCGTCAGCTTTTCCAACAGTTTCATTTTCAAATCAAATTTTTCAATGCCAAAAAAGAGGAAGGAAGAAAAATTTCACTTTCAGTTGGGTTTGAGCCAATAAAAAAAGGAATGGTGAAAGCAATGAGAGTAAAAGCGTTATTTTTTCTCAAACCGGAAGGAAGCGTGCATCGACGTGGCGAAATAAGCGGGTTTGTTTTTAATTCCGATACATGCACATGGCCAGGGGATGCTTTAAATTATTGTGTCAAAAAAGGTGGTTAGAGATGGACTTTGAACGCGTTGTCGTCGTCGAGACAATATTCATCGATGGCGAGAATGAAGCTGTGTGTTTGTTTTCAATGACGCACTTAAAGCTGGTCAGAAAACTAGTAGCAACCGGAATCGAATAGTTGTTTTTCTTCTTGGCACGTGTACCAACGGAACATACTCACTCATCTGCCGCTAATAGACAGACGAACCTGATGGACGATTTGTAACAGGAGGTGGCAATACTAAACAGTTTTGTTCTGATGGACGTAAATGTATGAAAGTAAATAAAATCGCACTGTTCAGAAGGAATAGTTGTGCGTGAACTATTATAAAGAAGAAATGTGCTTGAACTGAACTTGAAAACCGAAATCTTACAATTACAACTACTGATACACTCCCAATTATTCGAGTAAAATCTTGAATAGCTGCAGAATCAGTGTTGCTTTGTGCGTCTTGCGAAAGCTTCACCAACGCATACACAAATGTGGCTGTTTACTACCTCTTATAGACGACTACTAAGGCACTAAAATACACAAACATGAGTTACAGAGCTGCATCGAGCCCCCTACAATAAACTGACAGGGGAAAAACCAACCAAATAAAGCAACCAATGCAGCAAATAACGACGGACAACGGATGCATATGCCTCGTTGACGCGAAGCCGTTCGAAAAGCAGCAGATCTCCGCTGTTCCATCGTCCGGATATTTTTAGATACCTTGCGCGATACCCCCCGGTCAGATTTGCACCCTTTATCACATCCCACTGTCACATGTTTCCAACGGTAAAAGATAATTTCCACCATCTGCATCGAATAAGCGTTCCCTACAGTGAAACTCCCTACAAACGCATGTAGGAGGTGTTGTTGTTGCAAAATTATCAAGACAGACTTTGAGCCAGGGTGGCTTATTTCGTCTCTAAACGCAAGTAGGGGATTCATTGGCAGGAAAAAGCAAACAATGTTCGATAAATTCTAAACAAAAAAATTTTTTTGAATGATGCAAATACTCCACACATTTTTCCTGCTCTTTTTTGTCTAGGACCAAATGGTTTGGGGGTGAACGGAATTATTAGGGCCAACTTAAGTAGGATATGACATACCCTACTTTACCGAATGAGACGACTAATATTCACAGGCAAAAAAATAAAATAAATAAAGTCGAACTTATAACGGACTGAAAGACGCCAAAAGACGACTAGAGAAGACAAGTGCTGAAAAGGTAGAAAGACTTCAAACGCAACAAAGCCAGACCTTTGCTGCACGAGATTCACTTGCCGGTGGTCATGGTTTTCATCGCTGTAAAAGGATGACCTGAAAACGCTCCGATTTTTCCTTTAATCTTCTTCCATCACTTCAGTTGCCTTTAGGAGTTTAGGGAGCCATTTTTTGTATGGCTATGTGTTGGTGTTTGCCAATTGGGTTGTGGTATCCTGACCTGAGAGACGACAGAACACACCGAAATAAGCCCCCACACGCCCAGTTGCCCACAATCAGGCATACCCCGGGTATCGACAAGCATCCTAACAACCTTGACGAAGGTTGTCTGGCTCATCACCAGCACCATCCTCATGCTACTCCCAAAGTCCTACACCTTAAGCTATCCTTCGTCGAAATGCAGCGACAAAGCGAGAACTAAGTTTTCCAGCGAAGAAGAGCTCTTAAAGCTTTCCCTGCGGCGCTGGACGGACTACTGTTTCGTAGAAACACAACCCTGCACAAACCATAACGTCCCTGTCGCCTACGACATGCTGTCTAGACGAACGTCTCGAAATTTTATGTTCCAAATAAGCTACATAAAAAGTGTATAATCGACTCGGAATGGACACATACAGGTCTAATATTCTGGACGCGAAATAAAAAATGTCCGAAATAAATAATATAGTATATGATTTGAACACATTTTTTTTAAACTTCTATTTTAGTAAGTCGATGACTTAGGTTGCCTAAGGATCCGATTTAATTATGCTTCTCGAAAACCGGGAGAAACGCAGACAGACTTTGATCCTTTGAGAATGCAATCAGAGAACAAAAGGTTTCGAGATAGAAAATGTTTACAATAATTTTTTTATCTCTTTGTTTTTCACTTTTCCCTTCATTTTACTAAGAGATGTACCAAGTTGACCACAATTGTTCTTCAAGAATGGTATGGATTTGCCCTGAGTTTCAATGTTATTAACCAAAACAGTGAAACACTCTGGTGGGGGATCCAATTAGTATGAAATGGGTTAAAAATTTATTTCTTTAGCAACCTAAAATCAAACGATTGGTCTCAAACCAAGCAGTGAGTTTATCAATTACAATCTACATAAGCCTTCTTGTCTAACATAAACAAAGCGTGTTGTCACCACTACTTTAATCGTTATCAGTTATTGGCCACATCCAAAACCGCGATTTCGATTCGACGCCACATTTCCTGCAGTCAACATTTATGGTGAGAGGCCACCATAATGTACGTTGAACGCGCTGGGTGGTGTGCACAATACAATGTTGTCGCCTGGCGATGACCCCAGAGCCACCTCGGCGCTTTGGTCGACCAACAAAAACTTCTGCACCGTTTAGTCGAAGGCCGGTCGAAAATTTAAAGTCAATGAACAACAAAATTATGCACACAAAGGTTATGACTTTAGATTGGTGGCGGCAGTTTGCCAAGAGGAAGCGAAGTGTCACCTAATCTATGGACCGTTTACAGTAGTTTTAACTATCATGTACGTGAGGTGGTGCTGATAATGAGCTTTGGGAATGAAATATGGTTTTATATTAGCATGGACTATAGTGTTACTTTTTTCAAGTAGTATTTCAAAGCTAAGCGAACGTTTGCTCGTGTTGCACGGAGCACAAAGATTAATACATTACTATTTCTGGCCCATTGTACGAAGTTTGCAAAGATCAAAGGCAACACGCCACATTTTTTTCTAACTTGTATTGCAATAAAAATGATCGCAAACTCCTGTCGAAAACAAGAAAAACAGAACAAGAACGTGTCCGTTGTTTTGCACGTTTCATAACACGCACAAAACATCTGCAAAGCAAAAGTAAATGGCATACACAAGTTTCTCCTTAGATCTTGCTCCATTTTGTAAAGAAAACGTGAGCCTGAAGAAACAACCAAAACAACTAAAGCAATATTAAAAGTCAGAAGCACATAAAGAACAAAATAATAAAAATACCGCAACATCGAGTTGGCCACGGACGAGCGGAACGATACAACCGAAGCCATACTCCAACGGAAAGAGGCCACGATGGCGGACATCTGGGCTGGCCGGGGGCTCGGAAATGGTGAACATAACTTACTCCCAAGTGAATTTTAAAGTGAAAATAACTGTTATTTTTATAAATCTTTCCAACCACTTTCTTCTTCTTTGGTTTGCTCTCGCACACACCCATGCATTTGGGCGACGGGGTTGTGAAGGGTTAGGAAGCGAAATCCATCGCCAAGAAAACTTGAAAAACAAAACTCAGCACAAATTCCCGCCGCTTTCTCACTCACAGCATCGGATCTCCCTCTCGCGCACATGCACACATGTATGATTATGTTGGATCCGCTGTTGTTTTTCTTTTACATCACGTTGCAGTGACGTTGCCAGCGCCGCCTAACGCGATTGTAGTAGTAAACGCGTAGCATAAATACTAGCGCTAGATGCGTTAGCAGATCAATAGTACGAATCTCTTCTCGCGGAATAACACAACAGGCGTGTGTGTATGCGTGTATGCTGTCGGTGAAGTTTGACAGCTGGCTGCAATTTCCAAGAGAAAAAGGCCTCTCGTGATGAGTGTTAGTGCATTTGTTTAGTGCATTTGCATCGTGCAAACTGTACTACAAGTAGTATTTGTTGGTCGCTAACAGTCATTGGTGTGCGTGCATCGCTAGTCGAATTACTATTTTGATACTTTTTCTTATTTTCTTATTGGTGTAGAAATGTATAACATGAAATAACATTTTCAGTGGAATTATTACGATTCAAATGTTATTAGATAAAAATGAAACATACGAAGATGAAACAAAGTAGAATATCATAAGAATGAGAAACTTCCAACTATAATATATTAAATTTAAAAAGTACAAGGCGCCTTGCTTTAAAGTCTCAAAGCAGCATCGTGAACTGCCGATATTACTGTTTAACATGTAAAAATAAGTACACCAAGCCACAGAAGTTATTTTCTAACCTTCCTCACGCGCACAAATACATACTGATTACATCTTATTCTTTGCAGATGTATGGTTTATTTTTGAAAAAAAGGATCGTATCGAGGTCAAAGTCAATTATATTTCTTCGAACCACCAAGTGAGTGAGAGAGTGGTGGGGTAGTGTATACCTCGGAATGGCTTTGAATACTACGAGCCTCCAAGAACATTGTCACCATCTTTCCTTGAGTTGAGCTAGGGGTAGCACTGGGGGGAAACAACGGTCCTGTTTTTCAACAGCTACTTCATCATCGTTTGGCCAACCAACATCGGCCAGGTAATGCGCACTTCCATCCACGGAATCATATGCAGGTTAGAGGACAGGTTTACTGATTTTGGGACAGCGACCTCATTCTACTGCGTAAATCATCATCACTTTTGTGGGCCACTATACAATTCGATATTTGAACGCGTCCGGGAGATGGGACAAATGTTGGCAAATATAATTTTTAGCATTTCAGCAGTTGCGTTTAGAATCCCGAATCCTATTTTGCAATTAAATACCCATTATTCCTTAGAATTGGTTTTGAAAAACCAGTTAGATTTAGATTGAGAAAATTCCGATTGAAGCCTTGTGAAGACGAGTGAAAGACATTCGGTCAAGACACTGGCGAAAGAAAAACCCCAAGACAAACCCTCTACGATTTTTCAAAAATTCTCACAAGATTTGCAAGGAAATGTTGATTGTTTAACCATATGATTGAAATTATGATAATTGATTTTTGACGGAGAATCAGTTCGCATTAAAAAGTTGTTTTCAATCGCTCCGTAATGCTTGCACCTCCTTCCACAAACCTTAAAAAGAAATTACTTCACTTACCTTTGGTGTTTATCGTAGTAATTCTTATCATCTCCTGCTCCCGGTCCCGATCGCCCTGCGGGTTGGTTCTAGTGCCGGTGTAGATAACGTCCTGATCTTGCTGCTGACCGTGCTTGCCGTTGATTGTATTGTTATTGGTGGCTCCCATGCCGCTGCCACTGGCCGCACCACCATTCCACTGATGCTGTCTACCGCCCGCCGCATGCTGGTTCATGTATTTTATCTTAAGGAGTTGCGCATCCTCGTGCTCCTCCACGTCGATCACCTCCTGCACATCGTCGTCCTCGTCTTCCTCCTCGTGTTCGGCAAATTCATTGGCATCCTCTTCATCGTCCACCTCAATGATGCCTTCCTCTTGCTCCTCGCCTTCCTGTTCCATCCCGTTGGCGTAGTAGTAGTCATCGTCTTCTTCACCTTCAACGGTTGCATACTCTTCACCTTGTCCTTGCTCGTACTCTTCCTCCTCTGCCTCCTCGCAGTCCTCCAAAACTTCCTCCTCCTCGCCACCATCCTCTCCGTCTTCCTCATCTTCAACGGGCCAGCTATCCCCAGCATCGTCCTGCCCAGCCTCCACACTATCCATGTTAACGTCCTGGTCATCCTCCTCCTCGTCTTCATCCTCGTCGGCATGGAGCGACGATGTGGTGTCGGCCGTTCGGCGTGCCGTTCTCCGCTTCGAGGATGGATTCACGGGTTCCTCTTCCTCGTCCGGCTCCTCTTCCTCTTCCTCCTCGTCATCCTGCTCTTCATCGTCTTGCTCTTCGTCCACGCAGTCCACATCGGCACCGAGCTCCTCATCCTCTTGGCCCGACTGTTGCTCTTCCTCGTCACTGCTTCCGTCCGTATCGACCACTAACTGCGTTGGTCGTACCATGGCCATCGGCCGGTGCTTGGTCCCTTGGCTACCACCGGCACCGCCACCTCGCCCAACCAACGCGGGCTGTTGTGGTTGCCCGCGCAGTTGCTGCATCCTGTCTGCCACAACTTGCGCCACCAGCTGCGCCGGTAGGATGGATTCCGAGAGTCCTTTGCGCTTAGCTGCCGCAGCCCGTACTTTTCCTCCTCCTCCTCCGCGTGCTCCTCCACCGTCCTGGCGCATCAGCACATCGAGGGCCCGAAAATCCTGACACAAACTCTTTTCCTGGGCCGCAATCCGACCCGATGGGGCTGGCGGCTTGGTGGCGGCAATGGCACCAGCACGGGTACGACTTTTTGGCCGCATGATGACGGGATGGCTCAGTTAGTTAGCGGGATGTATCGGAATGGTCCGCCGTCCGCACAGCGGATATCCGAACACTTCGAGACAATACGTAACAACCAATAGCAACCACCACAATTTGGGTACAATTTGTAACTGTTTGTTTCTACTTCTTCTTTGCACGAGACGATCACACACTACGGAACACGACCAGAAACCAATCTCCCCGCACGCACCGTTTCTGTTTGGCCCCCTCGCGGTGAACGAGGACACACACCACTTTCCCTCGCTTCCTTCACTCCCGCTTGCTTCTATCACGAATGGGACGTCGACGGACACTGTTGCGTACGGTTTCCTACGTCAAGTTGTTTCACGTTCGAGCCACGATGGCAAGGCATTGTGTTCACCTGGCGCTTTTGCTGCTTTTTCCTTTTGCGCACCAAAATCACACACACCCGCGCTTTTTTCACACTCTATCTGAATATCGGCAAACTAGAGGAAACATACAAAAGATTAGGAACTATGCTAAATTTCTTACGCACTACACGATCAGCATTACTCGTGACTCATGCACGAGTATTGTAGGGGATTTTCTTTTCTACTGTACTGTGTGCTGCTACCGACTATTAAATTTGCCAACCTCCTTCTCACAACTGCTGTGCTGTGGCAAAGTTAAACAAGAGAACTTTTATTTTCTTTTTTTTGGGGGGGGAAACTGAAGTGTCTTCTAGGGGGAAATCCGTCCGTGTCGGTACTGCGCGCATCTACAACTGCTGTGCATCGCAGAAATTCCGATCGCTTTCGCTGGTCTCTGGCTGAATGGAACGTGTTTTCCTGTGTCTTCGTCGCACACACATCGCAGACACCGAAGGAGTAAAATCTCGCCTACTACTACTGAAAACTCTTGGCATCCTCTCTCTAGGAGCTCGCTTTTCTCGCTTGCTCGCGTACAGTGTGTCGCGAGTATCGCGCGCGGTGTAACGGTATACCTCTCGCGGAATTCCCACAAACACCGATTAAATGGTCAAGGGTTGCAAACGGGAACTGAGGGTGGAAAACCAAGGGCCAAGGGGTAAGGTAGACAGCAACAGAGAGAGAAAACATCCCACAAACGTGTAGAACCGCGCGTGGTGGGTAGTTTTCCGCTGCAGCACCCGAAAACAGCAGGTTGCGCGGAGTGGACACATTGCATGTGCGGGTTCGCTGTGTGTTAGTTTGCCAGCGCACCAATACGGCAGCGCTGTGTTACCAAGAGACACATATGCTGCTATTTTCGCGCTGATCAAACAACAGAGCATCGCGAGTGAAAGAATCCTCTTTTTTCTTCACCACACTGCCATGCACCTATTGGGGCGATAATGGTGAGCATAGAACTGCAACAATTGTGCCATTGTTTGCGTGGGGTAGTATCGCCGGCCAACCATTTGATTTGGCATATAGCTTTATCCGCCGAAACCGAACGTCCTCTTCGGTGCGCAGCGTGTGTGCATTGGAGCATGTGTTTTAATTTGCTCCTTCCTTCATCTTTCCAATGAGGCTCGAAATTGCACCCTTTACTTGCTAAAAAGATGTAATAAAAATATTATTTCCTTCTGCGTTCTATAATGTTTGTGAGATTTGATTCATTTTGGAATCTTTTTCAAGTCCTACACTGCTTCTGCGGGACGATTGCACTTCGATGCGTGACGTTTACCATCGAAATGCATTCACGCATACACCAATGGTGTATTACCTACCACCATATATTTGATATGGCCAAAAGTACCGCGGGTATAAAAAGAAGGGAAGAGAAATTAACCTGAACGAATGTCATCCGAAAGATCACGTCCAACTCTCATCGGTATTTCATCATCGCAGTTAACCGATTTATTCCATCTAGTGGAATTTATTTATTGAAGGATGAAAAAACACGGTACCTGGATAGCTATTGTTCTAAAATTGCTTCACAAGAAAAAAAAAGTTGTTTGAAAAGAGAAATCGAAGCCTAAATTGAGCTTATCAATTGGTCAACAGTATCAATTTTTTTTTAAATTAAAATTAAATTAAAGTAATGCACTCGAAAACGCGATACGGAAAACCCTTTCCAAAAAGAAATAGGAGCAAAATAATATTCAAAATTTTATCCTTACGCTCTTTTACAAAAGAAAAACAATCGTAGAATGGTTTTTCATCTTCTAACACGGGATTTTTTTTTTGCCATTCTTCACAAGCTTTCGAAGAAAAACTTAGAAGGTTGCAGATCGATTTCCTCGAACGACCGTTACACACATAAACAAACGCAGCAGAAGATGGCTTCGTTGGCAAATCTTCGGTATCCTAATGGTGTCCTCTGATTCCATTGAATGCACGAAACCGCAGTACATTTTATTAACATGATGTTCTACATAGTACACCACGAAACGTTTTTCCATTTGATAAACAGTTAACAAAGGTTAATTATACGAAAATCACTCGCGAGAAGCACATTACCGAGAATCCACAAAGATTGACTGCATTTCGCGTTCAAGTAATCTACCAGCAGGCGATTTCACTTTACGGCGCACATTTTGCATAACCGATCAACACAACAACAAACGATGGTCACAGAAATTATGTTCATTGATAAAAGTGTTGCTGCTTTGTACTGTTAGCGGTGGATTTTATCACTTTCTTTAGAAAACTGAAAACCGAACTGTCCAAGATGGCGTTACAAAGTTCGCTTTGACAACTGACAAGATTTGTGTAAAGTTTTTAGAAGCGAGAATGGCTGTCTCACTCTTGCACAAAAGATATGAAGAATGAGAGCAAGAGAGAGACGTACCAGTAGGTATCAAAATATAATTCTGTCGCTCACTTTGTCCTTCATAGCATTGACGCATGCTACATCCTTTTCGCACACACAGCACGCACACACCAGCCATTCGAATAACAACACAGTGGCAATGTGTGCGTTGTCCTCGTTTATTCTTTAGAAACCTTTTTTGCACCGCGATTGGAAAAGGTCGAGCGAACTTCACAGGCAATTTCGCGATATGAAGACGAACAAAGCGCCCACAACATCACTAACATTTCACGTTTCAACCTACCAAGTATTTACTTTTGATTAAATAACTTTTTTGGTAATATAGTTACGATTAGTGGAGCACGAAATCAAAACTTGTGAACGAGTGTGGAACTGAACGCTGAACTGACCAAAGTGATCAACATTGCAGGTAGAGTAATGTACAATGATTTGACGTTTCTCGAAACGGCACAGATGTCATTCACTCAGTCAGTGAGCCATCGTATATACCATATGGTTTGATTCTCATTGCTGGATGGTATTCAAAAAAATATCGAAAGAAAAAAAACAGTTTGTTAGCCATACACAAATGCACTGCTATACAGCTTTCATTTATTATACAATGCTTTAAATTATTTCGCGTTGTTTTATCATATTAACGTAAAATTACATGGAAATAAATGCTCTATTTTAGATAGCTGATGGCAGTGCATCTTGCACTGCGATCTATTACTTTTGTTTTACATAATGCAAATGCATCTAACTAAGGGGCTCCGCCTCATCATCCCACCGTTAAACGGTGAATGGCGCTCTGGCAAGATTCGCGAACTACAAATTACTGCGTGTATGCACATGCAGTCTATCATTTCAGCCACCACCTCCAGTTGCACACGTCGGACTAAAGGTTATGACACCCCCAAGCCTCCAGGGGCTTGGCCGTCATGGTCAAACGTGGTACTAACAGTCGTGGCCTTGTCCCAGAGACGCTTTAACTTGGTTCAAGCGCAACCTACATCAGCAAATCCGCGCTGTAAATCCAAATACGGATGGGAGCAGCAAGTGAATTGAAAAAAGATAAGATATTGCAAGCGCAAAAAAGATGCAAAAGCATGTGGCGGCGTGTGTGGCGTGGATGTGGATGATAATGGTCGGTCTGAGATTCTCGATGGAACTTGCCAGGTACATATCAGCAGTCAGTACGTAAACCGGTGCCGTTCAGCTTAGTTTGTTCATCTAGTAGCGTTGCAAGTTGAAACGAAAATCATGGCTTCCTATCTCGAGAATATGGTGGACTGGTTTCTCAGTACCTCGGCTTTGGTAACCTACTGGAACTATATCTTCCCCGTGCTGGTGGGCCTGTATTTGGCCATATCCCTGTATGATAAGCATCGTTACGGAAGCAAAAAGCAGCTGAGGATAACGTCTTCGCCGAGAGACGGTTCTCCCGCAGCAGGCAATGGGGCCAAACTGGATGGCATGGAATACGTTGGTGGTAAGTTAACGTGGCCAAATTTGTAACTGACCATCAATCTGTTTTTTGAACGATTTCTATGATACTTTTTTTATTTAAGAACTTGAGCAAGCCGACTACGATCCCTTGCCGGCTTTGGAAGACAAGCCTCACGTTCCGTACGTTGGCGCAACCGTTACCCTCGCAAAGGATCCGCTCGAGGCAGCCAACCGTTTTTATGAGATCGTCAATGACCGGCGCAGCGTGCGGCAGTTTAGCCGTCGTCCGGTAGACGCGGCCATTGTAGAGCGATGCATTCAGGCCGCAGGAACTGCACCGAGTGGAGCACACACGGAACCGTGGACCTTTTGCCTAGTGTCGGACAGTTCGATCAAGCAAAGTATCCGTGAAATCATCGAAGCGGAGGAATTTATCAACTACACCCAGCGTATGGCGAAGCAGTGGGTCACTGACCTGCGGCCGATTCGCACTAATCACATTAAAGAGTATCTTACGGAGGCGCCATATTTGATACTGATCTTCAAGCAAACGTACGGGTACAAGACGGACGGTGGCAAGAAACAGCATTACTACAACGAAATA
The DNA here is from genome assembly GCA_000441895.2 of Anopheles sinensis. Lineage (NCBI taxonomy): Eukaryota > Metazoa > Arthropoda > Insecta > Diptera > Culicidae > Anopheles > Anopheles sinensis. The sequence continues at coordinate 301,032 of KE524705.1, read as the reverse complement.
TCGACCTCGATTGCTACCGGAATATTGCTCTGCGCGCTGCAGAGTGCCGGGTTGAGTTCGCTGATTACAACACCGTTGAACTGTGGGCCAGCCCTGAGAAACCTTCTGGAACGTCCACCGAACGAGAAGCTGCTGGTATTGCTGCCTGTAGGCTATGCGGCGGAGGATTGCACCGTGCCCGATCTGCACCGGAAGTCGAAGGAAGACATCATCGTTCGGTTTTGATTTATTTTTTTTAGGGGTAAAATATATATCGAACTTGTTAACTCTTGGACTGGGTTAACTGATAAGAGTGAACAGATTAGATAAAGTTTACTAAGATTTGATAAATACTAATACATCGGATAACGGAGAATGATAAACGTGACCAGTTTGTTGTTAAGCAGACGCGATTTTTTTTCTCAGTCAAATTTAATATGTTATGCAACTCTAATCAGATAATGTTTGTGATAACAATTTATTGCAAAATAAAAATGCTTTACAGTATAATTCTATTGGTTATTTGCAAAACAAGACAAGAAAAAACTTTTTACGATCGACCGTGACAGGACTCGAACCTGCAATCTTCGGATCCGAAGTCCGACGCCTTCTCCATTAGGCCACACGGCCCGTTCGAAAGACCGGCGCTTAGACACAATCGAGTTCTCTGGGCCATTCTAGCTTGTTTGCAGCCATATCTTCAGCCATGCACACTGTGGAACGTGATTCACGTATCGTGATGTATTTTACCCGTGTGCAACCGTGTTACATTGTTTTTCCATTCGAACCGTCATGTACATTTATACAAGCGTACCAGCGCATCAGCAATCATCTTCATAGTTAAGTCCCAGCGAGGTAAATTCTAGCTTCTCTTACTTCTTAGATCTACTTTTACTTCCCTCGCCTTTGCTGGAGGATGGCTTTACGCGCTCCTTGCTCTCCTCTTCCTCATCGTCACTATCGTCGTCCTGCAGCAATTCGTTCAAATTAACTCCCACCAGCTTATCCGCCTTGGCCTGTGCTTGCGTGAGGAACAGTTCCTTGAGAAATTTTAGTTCCTTTTTTTGGTTGTCGATTTTGTCCTCCAGCAGTTGGTTCTTCACCCGCAACTCGTTCACGCGCTGTTGCGTTTCTTCCGTTTTCTGCTTTGACTTTACCCGGCTTCTTTTGACGGCCTGCAAGAAACGGATAACGAATTACGCGGTTTAATTTCGGTGGGAGCTCCCTTTTGAAGTGTGACTAGAAACATTTCGGCACGATGACGAAATTCTTGTGCATGATTACCTGATTATTCCGATCGCGTTTGCGACGATACTCGTCGTCCTCCTCGTCGGTAACGGATTTTCTTTTCGGTGGCATTTTGATAACAATCTTGTTATGCTTCGGTTAATTGGTCAAATATTTAAAGGCAGTAAACTTTGAATCCTTTTTGGCGCTCTCGAGAACTTTTACCTCCAAGCTATTTGTAAACACCAGCGAAGTTGCGTCTCACTTGACAGAAGAATATTTTTTTCAACTGAATGTTTATCTTGACTTCAGCAAGCCTAGTGGTTGAAAAATACTGCGAAGAAAGTAAGTCGAGTTTATTTTATCGCTGAGAAAAGAAGGAAATGATACACTCAATTTAGTTACAAAAAAATCACGATTTTCAAAAGGTTTGTTTATGATCATTGTATAAATTCTATACAAACATAACAAACCAAAACAGTTCGAAAATCATTTGTTCGAGTAGCTCGCTGACCACTAGGCACGTAGTCTGTCAAAACTTTACCATGCGGTTCAGATCCGTCCCGGCGTGATCGTGAAAACAAATCGGAATACGGTAGACTAAAAATCCTGCGCTAACACGATGGCCATCGCAAATGGGAAGGTTAAGAAAAAATCCGAGAAAAAGGAACCCAAGTCGAATAAAAACACAACGACAGAAAAGGATACCGGTGAGAAGAAGCCGACCAAAATAGTGTTCACCGACGATGGGGAGCAACGTGTGGTTCCAGTAGACTACAGCGAGGAACCAGCTGGCAACAAAAGTGGCAAAGGCAAGAATAAAAAAGGAAACAGCAGTATCCTTAGCCGCCTCGCTCAGGACGATGGCGACGTTGCCAAACGTTGGTACGAGGTGTACGAAATGTTTAACACGCAGGGCGAGCTGGTCGAACTGAAGGATGCCGAAATAACGGAGCTGAAAGGTCTCTGTCGGGCAGCGTTCGAGGCCGAATGTCGCATACGGCTTAGGGACAATCCGTCCGATACCAAATGGTTGCAAAGTGCCATGGAGAAGGGAACAACGCGCGATCGAGCCAGCTCCGGTGCACTGCTGGTGCAGACGAACCCGTTCTGCAACCTTCCGGCGCTGGAAACCCTCATAGGGATGGTGAAACCCACGAACAAGGGCCTGTTGGAGGTACTGGACGTGCTGACCGAGCTGATGCTAAAATCGATGATGCCATCGCACCGAAAGTTGATCCCCATTCAGCAGCGCGGTGCCGATTGGAAGAACCTCAAGAAGCAGGAAATCAGCAACGAAGTTCGTGACAAAGTTTACGCACACTGGCACTTTGAGGAACAGCTGTACGAGCTGTACTTTAGCTTCCTCACCAACATCTCCATGGTACTGCACAGTGCCCAGGAGGCCAGCAAATGTAAAGCGGTCGTGTACTCGGCGAAACTGTTCGAACAGATACCGGAGAAGGAGGCCTTCCTGCTGACCATGCTGGTGAACAAGATGGGCGATCCGATGAAGAAGGTAGCGGTAAAGGCATTGTATCACCTCACGCAGGTGGTCCGAACACACCCGGCCATGGCGTTTGTGGTGACGACCGAGACGGAGAAGTTGCTGTTCCGTAACAACGTGTCCGATAAGGCGCAGCACTACGGTCTCTCCTTCCTGTCGACAATCAGCGTGTACGGCGATTTCGCCACCTGCCAGAAGATGGTCAACGTGTGCTTTTCGTTCTTCAAAATTCTCACCGAAAAGGGAGAGGTCAATTCGCGCATGATGCAGTCGATCCTTGCCTGCCTGCGCCGAGCGATCGGGAGCTTCAAGCGTGAAGTCAACCTGGCGGAGATCGTCAAACCGGAGCTGCTGAACGTGATGTTCCGGTTGATTCACCTGGCGGATATTTCCATCGCGTGCCAGGGCCTTTCGCTGCTGCTCGAGGTGACCGAAGTGGAGGGTGTGGCACAAACTCGGTTCTATAATGCACTCTACCGGAAGCTGGTCGATCCGAACCTGCCCACTCTGGGACCGCGCATTGCAAACATCCTGTTCCACATCCTGCACCGGGCCATACAGAATGATCCGCGGCCGGAGCGTGCGCAGGCTTTCATCAAGCGGATGCTGCAGGTGGCGTTCTACTTTCCAGCGGCACTCGTCTGCGCTACGTTGATCGTGATCAACAAAATCCTACGAAAACGCAGACAGCTGCTGTTGGATGGGCTGAAAGCAGAAGAACCGATAGCCACGGAGAAACCGGAGGAAGTGGAGTCGCAAAGCGAAGATGACGAGCAAGGTGGCGAAAAGGAAGCAAAACCGACGCCAGTACGTAACGTGAAGCGGTACGATGGGTTCCACCGGGCGTCGGAGTTTGCCGGTGCACAGTACACGTTGAAGTATGAGCTTACCCGATACTTGTACCACTTCCATCCAACGGTACAAAAATTCGCCGCCTCCATCATCGCCAGTAAGTAGCCAACGGGAGGAAAATTAACCTACCAAGGGAAAGATTGTTGATGGCCAATAACTATAAACTCTTGCTAACTTAAATTACCATGACAACGGATTAAACTGTTCCCGCGTGAAGAAAATTACACATTTAATGATTGTTTCTCGTTTTCTAAACTACTAGATTCCGCCTTGACCTACTACGGTGATCCGCTGCGTGATTTTGGCCTGAGCCATTTCCTCGAGCGGTTTGCCTTCAAGAATCCGAAAAAACCCAAACCGGTCACGCTTGACGAGAACGGCCAGTCGAAACGGGTGATGGTGAAGAAACGGAGCGACTACGTGGCAGTCGGTTCCCGAGCCCTGCCGGTCGAGTCGCTCACGAAGGACCAGTGTACCGAGGACGATCAGTACATTTTCCAGTAAGTAGTGTTTAAAGAAATTTAAGATTTTTTGTTTAAGAACGAGACGTTGCTAACATGTTGTGTGTGTCATTTATAGGTTCCTGCAGCAAAAACGGGAACGGATGCAGCAAGCCTCGGAGCGAAAGAAGGCCCGCGAGGAGCTCAAGAAGCAGAGAAAGAAGAAGAAGAAGGGTAAGGGCATCGATGGTGATGACGATGAAGACGATGAGGAGCTGGATTCGGATGTGGATTCGATCGACGACGACGAGTTCGATGCGTACCTAGACCGGTTGGGTGTTCCGGGTGGACAGGACGACAATGCGAACATGGACCGGGAGGAGCTCGATTTCATGCAGGAGCTAGAAAAGGATCTTTCGTCGAGCAAGAAGAAGAAGGGAGGCAAAAAGGGTGCCGGTAGCGGTAAGGAGGACGACGACGATGACGATGACGAGGACGGGTTGGATGATTGGGATGAGGTTGAGGGCGATGAGGAGGATGATATGGTTGGCGACTCGGAGGACGAGTTTGGCCCCGGAGGTCACGACGATGGCGAGTTCAGTGACGGTGGAAGTATTTCACTGGATGAAGATGGTGATGATTTCGATGGCGACGAGATAGATGATGATGATGACGATGACGACGACGACGGGGAGGAGGCACCGGTAGTGAAGAAGCGCAAGAAGTCGGCGTCGTCGGGAGCCTACGTTAGCGATCGTAGCTTTGCCAAGAAACTGAAAACAGCCGATATGAACTCACTGTTTGCCGCCGCGGACGACTTTTCCGAAATGCTCGAGGGCAACACTGATGAGGGCCTTTCGGCGAGCGGAGGCAAACGCAAGAAGCGCTCCAAGAACTCGATCGCGGGCGCGCACGGTACGGAGATGGAGGTGTTCAATCAGGATAAATCGTCCCTCAAGCAGATGGCCTGGGAGCAGTCGAGGTTCAGTGGGGGGTCGAACAGCAAACACAGTGGCGGTGCAGGAAAGAAAAATTTTAAGGCGAAAACCTTTGCTGGAGGTAAGAAACCATTCAAAGGCGCCGGTGGCGGCAAAAAGTCCGGCGGTAAGGGCAAGGCAAAAAATCGAAAGTAAACCCTATACCATAGGAATGTTGCCTGACGCTGAGGAAGTCTGTCACACACAATAAAAATAGAACTTCTACATAAATACGGTTGCTAGCACTTAGACGGATTGATTGATTTGCTCGTTGAGAAAAAGGTGATCGATTATTAAAAACTATCGATCAATGGTTAAACAAATCTTTTCCAAGATAAACAGTTGTTCGTTGATATTTTAATTTATTATTTGCGGTTAAAAATAGATCTGCTCTATTTACATAATTTACATGAAAAAAACATTATTTCTCCATCTTTATGGAAATTATATAAAGTTCCTGTTTAGTATTTAAGTTCAGTTATTTCGAAGAGCCAACCCTGAAGTTTGTGATCATCTGGGATGAAGTTACTGGTATTGCCTTGTCTCTAATTGCCACCCGGACGATCAACGTTCGCTAGCAATAAGCTAACTTTTGCCCAAGGCTTTTTAGGACAACAAGTGCCGATAGCAATAAGCAAGGTTTTTTCAACAGAATACTTTGGCTTAGTAGTGTCAGTCTTACTTAGATGTATTTTCGAAAATAACATCTTTTTCATTTCCATAAAAACCAAACTTTGAGTTGATTTAACTACTGGATTCCTAGGATATTTGCTGTGTTGGATGTGTCAGAAATGTGTAGTTAAGAAAGAAGATGACTGAGTAAGCAGTAAAAAAGTAATAATAAAAAGTAGTTAGCAGCAAAAAAACTCAACAGCTCGGTTGACATTTTCTGCTCCAAACAAAATAGATCGCTTGCATCGGCCGGGAATCGAACCCGGGCCGCCCGCGTGGCAGGCGAGCATTCTACCACTGAACCACCGATGCTTGTTGTAAGTAAGGATAACAAGGTGTCATTTAAATGTACTATAATCACATGGAAATGTTGCGTCTCTTGTGTAGTTACTTAAAATTTGTTTGCTTAGTAAACGCGGAACGCTATAAATACGAAACGTGTTGGATAAACCCTATACTTTTTCATCCCGTTCTTCTGGAAACAATTTTATGTTTAATACACTTACAAGAGGTTCTATAATATTATGAACGTACGGATACGATTTTAAAGGAACAGGAAAGTCTAAAATTGGAAATGTTTGGAAAGAGTCGATGAACTTGGTTAAAACTTTGGTAAAAAGGGTAATTCCAGACTTCTATGTATGATAAGAAGAATATGGTTAGAGTTGATTAATTATGTAAAAAACAGTAGAGATATTTCTTTCAACAAGACAACAAAAATTGGAATATAAACTAACCCCGTCGAATAACGGAGCAAGGAAAGCAGTGGCGTATTATTTGTTCATTAATATATATATCATTTATTGATTGATGCCTATATAAGAAGGGTTTAAGTAATCGTCAATCTATATTTAGATGAATGCACTCTCCAGTCTTCGCATCCACTCGCCACGTACCATATATACGTACAGTATTTTTTTCTATTTCAATGTTTTTCTTTCATGCATTGTGTGTTTTAATTGTGGTTTTGTTCACTACGAATTCAAATACCGACTTTTCGTGTTACATTTCTTTGATATTGCGCTTTTGTAAGATTTTAATTTTGTTTTGCTGCTTCCAACACAGTTGTTTCGTGAGAAAGGGTTTTCGTTGGATTTTTTTTATTTTTTTCCGCCCCAATTTCCTATCATTGCGTGCCACTTTCACTTTCACAGCTCGCGTTTGCTAAAATTTTGATTTTGATCTGGTTTTAATGATGCGTTTGTTTTTCACACCAGTTTTTTCCCCGCCAGAAAGCGTGTGTGTTTACTATTTTTTCTAATTTTGTTTTTGCTCCAGTTTTTTTTTCCTGCATGATCTGTCGTTTGTTTGCTTGTGTTATGGTTTTGCAATATTTTATATTTCGTGTTAGATTATGCGTCAGCTGTCTAGTTTATCTATTTGGTTGCGTGTTTTCGAGTTCGTCTGCGTTTAGTAACCACTTTCGTTCACTTTGAATCAGATGTTTTCTGTCTATCGTTTTGATTTCGTTTCGTCTATTTCTATCTTGAGGGTAGTATAATTGAATGCACCCGCGTCCTGTGCACGTGTTTGTGTACATGATTTCATGTTGGTTTTTTTCCTTCTGCTTTTCCACGGCTCGGGCAGTTGCTGCGTAGATAGAATTCGGTGTGAATAATCGGTTAGTTTCTTCAGTTAGTAAAAATGTTTCGATTTACTTGTTGCGATACGCGAAGTTTCGGACTTTTTTTTCCTCTTCCATCGGTTTAGTGGTGAACGCGGGGTGAAAAGGCCTAGCGGGTAAGAAAAGTGGAAAGAAAGTGATCTAGCGTGTGTTCTCTAAGCACAACCTACGGAAAATTGGGTTTCCGGCGGGTTTTCCGCACCTAGATTGAACGAACACTAAAAGGGTGCTGCTAAACGTTACTAGGGAAAACAGTAGGCGCTTCTTTCGCGGTTTTTGGTCGGTTATTACAATCCGTTACAGTAGTCATCTATGTATGTATGTATGTATGTTTCGTTGATTATTGAAATGTGAACGTGGGTCTTCTTTTAGGGTGTTGTTTATGTAGGTGCGCAAAGAAACTCCCTTTCGATCGCGGATGAAAATTCCATTGGCTTGTACGAATTCCCCACCGTTCGCTATGTGTGTATATATGGACGTCTTATTGTATCATGCGTGATTGAGTAGGATTTTGCTAGTGTATATGCGTTAGTAATCATCGTTTTCCATCGAAGATGGCGGTAAACTGTGCCGGTTACGGTTCGCTTCTATTGCTTAGGTTACAGGTCGAGAGATGGTCGTCATATTGAATTGAATGTATCCGGCTTAGTTAAACGCTCTGACCTGCTGTTGGCGCAATTGAATTACTTTGGTTCGTACACTCCTACATTTTACGAGGGGACCAGGAGTACAGTTTAACTTTACACGATTTTTAATCTCCGCAATCGATTGTCTACTACGATTTATATGTTCCCGTCGTTCACTTTCGCTTCCTTTTACAATTCAGTTGTGTCAGTTTTTGTATTGAAGTGATCAACTGATCGTTTTCCCCAATTTGTCGCCCCAGTGATCGTGGTAGGTGGATTAGGTTTTTCCGTGTGATTTTTATGCGTGGGATTTTGATTTCTTTTCTTTTTCTTAAATACATTTCCCTATCCCGCTAGATTAGACTAGAAAACAGTATTTTCCGTTCGCTGGTGGTTTTATCCTACAGAGTAACGACTAACAGAGTCTCTAGATGAGTAAATGTGTTTGTGTTTTTTTTCCTGTTGCATCTCGATCCTTTCCTTTTACATTGTTGTTGTGAGATTCTTAGAAGGTCTTTCACGTTTATCATTCGTTCTTATGATTTCCTTTCCTTCGTTAAGTTTTTCCTGTTGCCGAGTCGGTAGTGTTTTGTTTGCAGTATTTGAAGGGTTCGTGGCCGACGCTTACTGTCTAGAACTTGTGTGATACAAAAACAGTATAAAAACGTGTCCTTTCGGGGGAATTTTCCTCTTACGGTGGTCGCCTGGTTTTCCCTACATATCGGGATTTTTGCCCTCTGTCTCTCCCTTTCTTTCGCTTTCCTTCCCGATAAAAATTGTATCGTACAAGTTGAAAGAACGAACAGTGAAATTGACGAGTTATATCTATAAGAGACTTTAGTCTCCCACAAAACACGCTACCGGATATCCTGAAGAGAAGCAATAATTCAAGTCCTACACGCGCTTGTGTTGCATCACTACCTCACTTTCGTCCTCTTTTATTTTTCCTATACGTTACTCTCGTTATACGTTCTTAGTTTATGTTTCACTTTCACTTTTTGTCTCATCTGCACTACAACTTTGATTTTTTCCGTTTTGCTACAATTGTGCCCACCGTTTTGCTTCTTGATCCTTCTGAAGCTCACGAACGTTTATGGAAAGAAAAAGGTTTGTTTAAATCATCTTTTTAAATTACTTTTCTTTTTGCGAACTTTCCTACAACAAAAGTTAAAGTAAAAGACATTTGTCACATGTTGACTAACATTCACACGCTTGGGGAAGCAACTGAGCGTTAGAACACCTTTTCCCTCAGTAGCTAAAACCCTTCCAAATTCCCGTTTCTTCTTGTCGTCCAGTCAGTCTTCATCGCTCGGTGTAAAACCATTCGGGTGGGCGAACAGATACTTTTAAAATGTTATTCAATCGTTCTTGTATCCACGTCGCCCAAGTCAAGGTGGCTGTTCTATTTTATAAAGTCACAAAAAAAGTGAAGAAAGTGATGGAAATAATAAAATTCGTTCAACTTTCAATCCGCATTTGCCTTCACATCAGATCGACCCTGCTTGTATCCTTGTTTGAGTGCGGAAATTTTCTAAGTGTCGTATAGCTATTCTACCGTTTAAATGTGTCTCACGCTCACGCGCCCGTTTGGTTTTTCTAATCTAATTAACTACTTTATCATTTACATCCGCTAGGAGAATTCGTTTGATTGATTACACACACGTACACGAGAAGGGTTTTTTTTTATCGAAATCGAACAAGTATTTTGTTTTAATCCTCCCGGTTCCGTTTTGGAGAATCGTTGAACGAAATTAAAACACCTTTTTTCCGTGGTTCTATCGCACCGCAAGACATTTAATCGTGTTCAATTGTTCATTTTCGACAGTGTGTTCTTTTTAAATGCTAGTCCCTAAATTGTGAATATTTTATGTAATTTTTGTTTTCGGTCACAGCGCATCCAAAAAAGCATCCTTACGAGCTCAACTTCTACCAGGGTGTTTGCCTCAACTAAGTGAACTGATGGTGGGGTGGGGGAATAGTCGCAGTCCCGGAGTGTGGGGAGATATCCACCATCCATACCATCCTGTCTTTGGTTCTTGGTTGAATGTTTCTGTTCGCTTGTCCTATGTATGGTTTCGGTGTGTCACAGCTCATCAATTCCGTCGGCGCCGGTGGTAGTCGTCGTCCTGGTGGCGATGGCGTCGATCGATCGTTCCACCACCACCACCACCATCGTACGAAGCCACCGGCCCGTCCGGAGGGGACCAGCGCGGCTGCTGCGGCCGCCTCCGGGCCCGTCCCTAGGTTAGCTGCATCTTCTTGCAGTTGCACAGCCACTTAATGATGCGCGCGTTGCGCTCGATGATCGACGGTGGTTCGCTGGTGCGGTAGAGCGGTGCCCCGCCACCTCCGAGCAGTGGAGCTCCGGCGTCCGGACCGCCAGCACCCGTCGCCAGGACGGCAGCACCGACGACGGCTTGTGGAACACCAGCCGCAACACCTGCGCCGGTCGTTTCCGTGCTATCGGGCAACTTTGTCGAGTCGATCGTCGACACGTCGGAGAAGAACACGGCACTGGACTCGTCCGAGTCGGCTCCGGCACCGCCGACCGGCGAACAGTCGTCCGAAAGGCGGTGGATGTCGGAGGAGGTGGAATTGCTGTGATGGTAGTTGGATGTTCGTCGGTGATCGCGCAGGTTGTTCTTCGGGCCTCCAGCGGGCGCGATGTAGCGATCGTACGTTTCCTCGTCCAACCCGAGCCGATCGAAGAACCGTTCCAGCTGCGTCAGACTGTCCGAGCGCGATCGTTGCTTCTCCTGATGGTGATCCCGCTCGCGCTCCCGATCCCGATCACGATGATCCCGCTCCCGGTCACGCTCCCGACGCTCCCGATGATGATCCCGTCCATCCAGGGCGACCGTACCTCCGACGCCACGATCGGGCAGAGGTTGACTGCGGTTCCAGTAGCGATCACTGATGTCACTCTTCGAGCGCAGAATTGGCCGTCGATCGTCCTCCATCGTGCCGCCACCTGCTGCACCGGCGCTAGCACTCGATCCCGCTCCTCCCCCCGGTCCGAACCGAGCACCGGCCGAAGGGGACGGGTTGCTGACGGCCGACTGGCGACCGCTGCGGTTCTTAAACCGCAGACACTTTTGCCTCTTAAACGTACCCAACGGTGGGCTCAGATCGAGCTGCTGCTGGGGTGGTGGCGGTGGTGGTTGCTGATCCGGTGGGGAAAGGGGCGAAACGGGGGACAATGGGGACATGGGTGGTGCTGCAGCACTTTTGTAGTACTTCCGGCTACCCGCACTACCACCACTCCGATCGTCGTAGTACTTCTGTTGCTGACTCTTTTGCTGCTGTTGTTGTTGGAGGATCTGGTGCTGCTTCTCGCTGTAGCCATCCTGGAAGGCTTCCGGCACCTCGGGGGTGGTAAAGTTCAGCAAACAGTCGGCCGCCTCCTCGCGGATCTTTGCCCGACACTCGATGCAATCGTACCGGAGCGGCGGAATGCCATACGCATAGTACGAGTTTCCGCTGTGCTGCGTCGAGGATCCACTATCGCGCCGGTAATCACCCAGCATCATCATTGAGTCATTCGACTGCTGCTGCAGCGAGTGCTGGTGTTGATAGTGTTGCTGCTGTTGCTGCTGCTGGGTGGAGTGCGAGTGTTGCAAATGCTGTTGCTGCTGCTGCTGATGTTGCAACATCATTTGCGAGTGAGGATGATGGGACTGTGGGTGCTGCTGCTGATGCGAGTGATGCTGTTGCTGTTGCTGATGCTGCACCTGTTGTTGCTGTAGTTGTAGCTGTTGTTGCTGCTTGCAACAGGGTTCGCTGTGGTGCGTGTAGTGCCCGGAAGAACCACCCGAGTCCCGGTTGAAAGAGCTACCGGAGCGGTTCGAACGGTTGCCCCGGCTGCAGCAGCTGAGTGCCTCGGAGTGCGGCGAATGGCGACTGCTTTGCGAATGTAGATCCGGCAGCGATTTGTGGCTGTTGATGTTGTAGGACTGTGTCGGCGAGTAGTCCGACTCGTCGGTCGGATGGTGGCCCGAGCCGGTGACCACAGCCTGCGAGTGCGAGTACGATCGTTGATAGTTGTAGCGGCTGCTGGAAGGAAACAATTAGTATGAACGATTAGTATACGAAAAATAAATCGGTTGCCTCTGGTTTCTGTGTCAGACAAACGGAGGCAGATTGTATTTGTCTCTTATATTTCAGGCTTTGTATCTGGCAATGCATTTAGCTTTGTGTTCTTACGCCAACAACGAGCATCCGGATGGACATCGAGCGAGATTGACCATATTAGATTTTTGTATAATTTGATATTGCTTTATCATTGTTAAAATTTACCTTTAAGCCTTTGGTATATAATTTTCCGTTTGTCTGGTTTCAGTCTAATCTTTAACGTTTTACTCAAAGTGTTTGCGATTCAAGGAACCAGAAAATTGTTCAAATGATTTAATGTAATTAGAGACCGATTCCAATTGTATTGTGCGACCATGAAAAACCAAAAGGGTCACACTTGTTTTTTCTAACATATCTTCTTTAAATGATCGGATCGATTGAATTAATGTAAAACAGAAGAAAAACATAAAAAAAATAAAAAAATAAAATAAGAAAAAATTGACAACACAGAATAAAATAAACAGAAGGACAAAAGTATTAAAAGTGCAGCTTTCAGAATAAAGTTATTAGGCCATCAAAAAAAAAAAAAAACAGGCACAATTTCTAGACCAAACTGAGTAAAGTGAATGATTCTGATATAACGTGAAAATTTTTAACTTGTTTCGAGTGAATGTCATATTTTTTTATGGTACATTTGCAACATTAGTTTCATGATGAAATTTTAGAAATAGAATGTAAATAGAAACTGAATCAAACTCAAATCGAAAATAGCAAAGATCGTTCCTCTGATATTCCCTGGTTTGAAATATAACTGAAAAATTTATAGAGTTTACTCCGGCCGACAAACATAAAGCATTTAGAGAAATAAGTCGCAGAATTATTATTGTTATTGTTATTGTTGTGTATTGTTATTGTGTATTGTAATTATTATTGTTATTGTTGTTATTGTATTATTGTTAGAAAAACATGCAACGATATGACCATCTTGCAAACGTGGATTACAAGATTTTATAAAGTAAATAAATCCAAGTTTGGTCTTTGGTATAAAAATATTTAGGACAACAGAACGTTATCTGGAGGGCCTTAAGACCCGACTATCCCATGGCTTGGAGGCCTGGAATGGGGAAAACCTTCTCTGTAGACAAAACGTACCTATGACCACCGCCGATGGGATGCTTTCCTTCCGGTGAACCTCCATGTTGTTGCTGCTGCTGTTGCTGTTGCTGCTGCTGCTGTTGCTGCTCGGCGTACTCGGCCGGTGGGCTGATGGCGTGGTAGTCGTCGGTCAGCACCAAACTGTCGTGCAGTCCGCCGTACAGGTAGAGATCGTCGTCTCCGCCCGGATGCGGCGGCAACGACTGGGGCGACAGAAATGCGCTCGGGAAGAACACGGACACGTCGCTCGGCTGCTCCGGGTGCACGGTCAGCTGCTGCTGGTAGTTTTTCGGCGGCTGAATATACCCGATGTCGTCCAGCCCACCGCCACCGACCATGCCCGTGCCGATGTAGCTCGTCTCCAGCGGTTGGCCGAATTTAGAATTGATTATGCCCACATCGGTGGGCGGAATTATTGTCTCTTTGCTGTCGGCGGCGTTGAGCAGCTTGCGTAGCTTGGTCTGTAGCAGATCCGATCCGGATGAGGCGCTCCGGCGGCTGGCCGGCCGTTGCTGTTGTTGATGCTGCTGCTGCTGCTGTTGCTGTTGGACCTGCTGCTGTAATGCCTGCGCTACGGCTGATGAGGAAAGTGTCCGCGAGGGTGATACCATATCTGTATGGGAAAGAAAGAAAAAAGGAAATTAGTAGCAGTGGAAAAAAGAAATTCGATGCATCGGCCGGGAATCGATCCCGGGCCGCCCGCGTGGCAGGCGAGCATTCTACCACTGAACCACCGATGCTTGATGAGTAAAAGGTGACACAAAACGAGCGGGCGTAATCATACGTTGAAGATCCACACACGAATCGATATGATTGTTACATTTTTAGCCTCAATCCAATAGACACATATAAAGCTTCATTAGTATCAAGGCAATAGCGTTAATGTTGCTATAGACAACATTGCTCTTGGACACACACGGTAGAACACCTAACAAAAAATGACATGTTCTGTTCATCTTCAAAAGAGGTGCGCTTGACTGCCTTACAATACCTTACAATGTGATTAAAAATTAATGCCGGATCTTGTACTCAGGAAGATGTCGAAAAGTCGGTAAGAGGTATAAATAAAAATGGGTAAGATATATATAAGAACAAACTAAAGTGTAGATTTCAGTATATTCGAGATGCATCAAAAAGCCAGGTTCGCAATGCTTTTCGCCATCCTACGGTCGATCAGTATCTTACAGTTGATCCAAGGGACTTATATGATGATTAGTCACTAAAGTTTAAACAACTCTTCTCCCAACAACGTAACGAAGGTGGTAAAAATGTCGTTTAATAAATTCGAAAGTTCTAAAGTGTATCAGAAGAAATTGAGAGACTGTCAATCGGATCATTGTAGATGCGTCTTCACCATCTTTTTAGTGTTCTATTGCTGTCCATCATCTACGTGAAAAATATCCCAATGGGTTTGTCCGTGTTTTCAAGAAGAAAACATCTTGTTTTTGAAAGAGGTTGTTGTATTTGCGAACAACAAGCAACCAACACTTTGAATTTGCATTTTCCTCTTACTAAGCATATAAAGATCGCAGCAAATTTTGACGATCAGTCATTTGCGTAAGGAACACCTGACAAAATCGTGTATTTGAGATGAAGCTACTGTTGGTGCTTTTGCCCCTATTTGTCGTGATGACGTTGGTCTCGGGTAGTGCGCTAAAGCAGTCGTTCGTCGATCCAACTCTTTCCGGAACTATCCCTGAGAAACCAAGCGTATCCGAACAATCCGCTCTGAGGCATCGGTATTATTAGAAGGCATGCAGACATAATCGGACGTTTGAATTACCGAAATTGAATAAAATGTTTACGCGCAAATAAAATACATGCCACTTGACTTGTCCTTGCTTGATCACATATCCGTCCTGGATCACCTGGGTATTCGTTTCCCCTAAAACTTACATGATCCACTTAGTGTTCCGGTACTGCCGCATCCACCGTCGACTCCTCCCCGGCTCTGCTGGGAACCAGGTCCTCCACCTCCTCCACCACCACCACCGCCTCCGCCACTACTACCTCCGCTCCCACCACCACTACCACCACTGGACCGTTTGTTGAGTAGCTGCTGCTGTCGGTCGAGAACCGTTTCCGATTTCACGTAGAATGGCTTGCTTTCGGCCAGCAGTTCTACGGCGGACTTCCGCTTCGAGCTGCGCAGCTGATGATAGCTGCTGAGCGTTTGGGAATGCTGCGGTGGCAGCGACACCGACTGCGAGTGATGGTGGTGATAGTAGGATGCTGCTTGCTGCTGTTGCTGCTGTTGCTGCTGCTGGGAAACTGACTGCTGCGAGGAGATGGCGGTCGTGGCGGACGAAAGGTAGGACGTCGGCGGGGTGATGATCTGCGACGGCGGCGAGACGGACACCGACGACGAGGAGTGATGGTGACCGACCGGTGGCGGAGGCAGTGAGTGATGCTGAGCCGACACGACACTTTGTTGCACCACCGTCGATGGCGTGTGGTACGGCGAATGCTGGGACAGCAGATGACCCTGGTGAGGGAAGATCAAGTAACGTTAATGCGTTACCATTATCACCACTAATCCTTGCGTGAGTCGGAGGCTTACCTGATGGTGGCGACTGCTGTGTCGCGGACTATTGCCATAAACGACCGCTGCCATGATGTGATGACTGAACAGGGGCGGCTCTAGAACACAAACTACTACCGTTACTGACTACTTTGCGGCCCGCGAACCAGGCCACTTGTTCGTATGTTTTTGTTGCCTTCGACAACACACTCCTCCTGTATCACTGTTTCTTTGAAGGCGTGGATGGCCACAGTTTCGCTAGGACTATCTACTGTCCGGTGGTCCTTCATGAAAATCGATTCGTGCTTCAGTTCCGGAAGAGCGTTGCGATTCGTTGGGACTATTCTAGTGTTTCTTATTCTGTAAGTGTAAAAAAGAAAAAACACAAAAAACTTAGATAAATAGCGGAAAACTGCTATATGTGTGAAACATTGATAATAAAACAAAAAATAAAAATCAATTTCGTTGCATCGGCCGGGAATCGAACCCGGGCCGCCCGCGTGGCAGGCGAGCATTCTACCACTGAACCACCGATGCTTGCTGAAAGGGGAGCACCTAATTCGGATCCGGCGCTATAATCCCAAGCTTCCGTATAAAAATCAACCACTAATTAGATGATCTTCTTTGGTTTGCCTATAGAATCAATAAGATTCCGAACTTTTGAAACACGATGGATTTTTGAAACATTTACGTGCGCCTTGGCTACCACATATGCTGCCCTTGATATGAAACTGACAGTATATCACACTCGGATCAAAACATCAAACGAACCTACCTGAACACGGTTGGCTTGATAAGTAACGGAACGAACTAAAGTTCGTCCGCACTATTTATAGTTTTCCACAAACGGTACGTGGTTTGTTTAATCTGCCTTCTGGGTCTGGTCTTTTCGCCGGCGAAGCAAAGCCAAAATAGTTCCATTCCGCGTGGCGTTTGGACAATGACTTCGTCGTCTGCAGTACCGGCGTAACCTAAATCGTTTGCCGGTGCCGTAGAATTATTTTGGCAACAGGTTGGCCAAAGCAAAGCCCTCCGAGTAGTTCCTTTTCCATCGTACGATCATTTTGGCGTGCGCCAATTGGCGTGTGTTTGATTTGTTTTGTAAAAAAAAGGGGGTGACACTTTTGCTGCCAGCATAGTTTTTTATTTAAATTTTTCGTTTGGGCTCCCCACGAAATCGGACCTTCCGGAAGGGGCGAAGGGGCTATTCTGAGGCATGTTCACCGACCTGGCGGCTTTACTTACGTCCGACGCCTTGTATAGTTGTCCAGTCAGCCCTTTTTTGGACAGCACTGTTTTTTTCGGGCTTCCTCCACAAGGTGTTGGAAAGTTTCCAACTGTCCACCGTTGGAGCAGCAGTCCCTTCTTCATGATCGTGCACTGTTATAATCGGTTCCTCGAATTTCCCTGACACTGGCAAAATCGGTGGACCCTAAAAAATTGCCTGTTAATCAAACGAAGACACCTTTATGCAACACGTTACACGATGGTACGATATTACAAAACGGCATCGATCAACGAAAATGCCTTTTTTGCAAAAAATAAGTACCTTTAATCTAAGCTTCTGTTTCCGGTAAACATGCTTTAAGGGAGCCAGGTGTTGTGTCCCCAAGCATCCAAGTTTATAAAAAGATGTATTTAGCATATTATTATATAAACGCCTCATTGTATTAGAAACGCCTCGTGCCATTAGAAGTGCAACACATAACATAAGAATTATTAGATTAGAACAGTAAACAATGGCGATAGTAAACGATGAGTTTTAAACGTAATCGTTTCCTATATTTACCCGAGCTTGTTCGTTCAAACAAATAAGTCTATTAATATTCAGCTGATTAACATCTGTATTTGTTTTGAAATTACAATTTAACCCTATTTAATCATACGAGTGCTTAATGGAGATTAATGTCCGAGCCATTACGCCATTATCAGTTCCCTATCGGGAGACCTTTAAAATGATCTTTATTAATTTGTTTCTGAATAATGTTGCATTTCTAGCCTCTATTTACTTTTTTCCAATATGGATTTATGTGTCACTATACTGCTACCCGATTGCACAATATGAAAGCAATGGAACTGCTCGTCCGTGAAAACAAAGTAGGAAAAAAGGCGCGGGTCAACCGAAGGCGAAGTAAATCTCTTTCCTCCGCATCGACCATTGTTCGCGCGAGGAAGGAGGATAGTTACAACATCATTATGGCATGTTGTGTTGTAAATTCTATTGGATGACTAGCCCAATGATGGAATCGATCTTGATCTTACAGTCATCTTAGGAAAGACATGGGTTTTAAGCGACTAAAGTGAATTAAAATGTCTAGAAAATACCCCAGAATATTCATGAACGAACTGTGAAATTGTTACATCCGGAAATGCATCAAGGTTTGCTTGGTAGAAAAAGTATGTCACCATGGAGAAAAGTGACACCAGATTCCGTCGTGATTGTTTCTCAACAAAGGTGCAAGCGCCCCTAAAACGTCACCTTCTGTGTTTAGCAATGGCGATAATGCTGCCATTTTGCAAACGTAATGGCGGATCCCTTCCCCACATCGTGCGATACTACAGTACTGTCGATCGTGTCCCCGACATTTTCACCGACACGCACAGAACTCGCGTACGTTCGTTCGAGTCGATGAGCAGCAACAACCCGAAGAAAAACAATAAAATATCGCACCTTTCCCTCACCCTTGCGCGTGGTGACACAATGTCCAATGTGTTCATATGACGGGGTTTGTCGTGCAGTTGATAGGCGAAGTAACGATGAGGTTTAAAAAAACAACATTCATTTATTAAAAAACTAACACGAACTATCAACTTCCCTTCCGAGGGCAAACGTATTGGTATTGGCAAATTCCTAGCGAGCTAGACATTCTCATTGATTTTGTTCGTTTGAATGTTGTTTGACACATTTTAATTCCCACCTCTTGCAAAATAAAACACAGTCCCAGACCAGAAATGGATGTAATTTTGTGGCATCAAAAACGAAAACTGGGCAGCGACGATCGAAAGTGGAAAGAATGAATGACACACCCTCGAAACCACATTGGGGAGTCGTCCCTGAGCTGGTCAGTAGAACCATACCGACTACTTCCGGGTTCACGGATGGTAACTGTCAGAACAGTTGAAATTGGGTTGACACGGGTAACGAACTTGACCGCAAATCGAGGTCACTTTGGTAACGTTTCGATGGACAGCTCCAGTAGAAAAATGAAACCACAAAACCAACCGGCCATAGTCGGCACAATGATTCTTTTCCATTGGACAACGCCTAAAAAGTGTATCCAAAAAGTGAAAACAATCACAATAATTCACGACAAAGTAACAATAACTGATTGTTCTTTTTTCATATAAATTAAATGTTGTGCCAATTCAAGGGTCTGTAAACCGGGTCGCGAGGGAACTTAAATGTAGAATATTGTGTGTCCTTTGGAGGAATAATTCAGTTTTATTAAATAGTTAAAATCTAACCAACGTTAAATGTTACTATTGAATATTTTGTAATGTTTTAGATATCAAATAAAATCCCTTTATATTTGAGAAAGCTTTACTCGTACTCCTGGGCAATCTACATGATTCATATCTAAACTCTTTTTATAAATTCATTAATTATTAAAATATTTTGTTTAGCTTCTAAAAAAAATCTCCGTGCAAAAACAAGCAATTTAATTCTTTCAGAATAACAATAGCAGGCATGTTTTTACATACAATTTGAATGGGAAGTACCTTCATCAACACAGGAAGTGGATCATCTAATTGTACGTGGCATGTGTTATGCATACAAAATCTGGATTCTCAGGGATCATCTTGCTACGAAAAAGTTGTAACCAAAGCATAGATCCCATAGTTACGAAACATATCCCCATTCCAAAGGACCTTTCCCCAAGCACGTATGAAAGAAAGACTCCCCCAAATGAGTTTGTGTTTTAAAGACCAGAAATGGTGCAGCATTCATTTTAAAAACAAATTCATGAACAGCACGTGACCGCTGGTTGCAATAAAACATTACGGCCCTTCTGGAAGCAAACGGCAGTTAAGAGAACCAACACACATTAGAACATAGATAAATAACTGTGCATTATAAAGCTACAAAATAAAAAAATACACTTGTCAACCTACAGCCGTTTCGGGTTCTTGCCGGAAGCGGATGGCTTCGTGTACCGTTGAGACATGCGGCCAGTGGCAAGAACCGGAAAAAAGAGCTACCGAGCATCACACACCCAAACACACAGGGTCCAATCACGTAGGCCGCCGCGGCCGGACCAGGGCTTGTCTTTCGCACGAGAAAAAGTTGCTCCCGGAGGTGGATCATCTCGCAGCGACATAAGAGTTCGCCATCGCTCGGAGCACAACCCTCCGGTAGGAAGCGCGCCCAGGAAGAAGACATTTCCAGCACCACTTGGCGACACTCCAAACCGGATCAGCTGGAGAGTGGAGAGGCATCGCAAAAAGGGGGTTCATTAAAGTTTTAAAAGGCATGGGAGAAAGAATGGGACGGAGGAGAACCTATGGGAGGACCTAGAGAGTCATCGAACCGTCCACCGCCAACGTGCTACGGTGCCGGTGCCGTACGGTGGACCACTTTACGGACCATCGCGTCTTATCCGTGGAGGTTCCACGGAATTACACATACACACACACAAGCCCACATCGGCCGCAAAGAATGGCCGGGAACGGCAACGGCAGCGTAAATGTTTCTACGTGTCATGAATTATTAATCGATTCACTTGTCTCTGCTCACCCACATTTGGCAACACCGTCCATATTATGTCTCGTCGGTGGGCTTGGCTGGGTGTGCGGATGTGCGGCCTAGGGACCATTTTCCGCCCGATTGTGCCCTAGTCTCCGAGTCCACCACACACCCTTTGGAGGATATCATCAACGTAGAGGGAAAAGGAAGAAGAGCTAGCTTTTGCAAACACGGAAGATGCCAGCGTTAAAAAAAGTTGCACCTCTCGATGCTAAATTGGGAACCAAAGTTGTCCATCGAGCCCCGACGACGTGATACGGAGACTCCCAGGACATTCGCACTGTAGCGGTCCCGAAGCACCGGGCTGCGAAGTAAACAATAAATTTAATAACGGTTTGATAAATCGACAAATGGTCAACTCCTGAGGCAGGTTAATGGGGGGAAAACATAGTTTGGAAAGGATTTCCTTGCCTGCTAGGTTCCCAGCATGGATGGGGTTCCCAGGTTCCCCATTAACGAGGTAGAAAACTGGATTTTATGTATGAGCCTTTGTTTTTGGATCCTCGCAGTCACGAGCATGGGTGGTCTGTTCTGTGGTTTGGTGTCGATAATGACATGTTATGCTCGCGTGATGGTATTGGGTAACTCAGAAAAGAAATCGAAAATAAAAAAAGGACTAGGCCCACCATGAAAATGTTTAACTTCCTTGGAGAAAATCAACAGAATTAAACATGAGAAGTTGGGCAGAAGATCCAGTAAAAGAACGTACAGTCTACTCCACCGCAAATTTGGTTTCTGGAAGAACTTAACGTTGGTGTATGGATTTTAGACACGATAGAACGAAGTTACTTTGCAACTTAGTATTTGAGGCTCATTTTGTAGCAAATTTTCATATGAAACGTTATGGATATTTCAATACATTTTACAACATGTGATATCATAGCCTAAAAATGCTGCAATTTTTTGAAAAGAATTCTTATCAAATATAGAACTGACCTACCGAGTAAGAACTGATTTCCAAAACGGGTTTTCTAATGCAAGTGAAATTGTGGTCTATCAGATCAGATTGGGTAATTTTTCTTGCTCCAAAGAGTATTTCAATCTGAAGAATCGAATCGTAACACCACTGGCAGGAAGTCGTATGGGACCCCACAAATTCGATGGCGCAGGTCGTGACGGGGAAAATTATACATTTGGTGTTAATTAAACGTCGGCACATCGTTGTCGACGCGTTCCGAGGGAAAGTACAGTGTGGGATGTGTAGTAATATTATTAGTTGTTTATAACAGTCCTTATGCGCGCCGCACGAGCCACAGCGGTGTTATGTGATAGGGTGTGAATTGGAAACATCAACCCCAGAAGTAGAAGCCGGCAAGGGGAGGCCTGAATCGGACCTGGAACTATCAAACACTTTTCTACGCTGGAGGAAGAAGTTACGGATGGATTGCAGTGCGAGGAACGTACTATAGACAGGGTAGTGTTTAAAACATGAAATTGGAACAGGCACAGCTAAAGCTAAAAGCAGTAGGTCCCCTCGAGTAGGTCCCCTAGAACTAGGTCACAGTCAATGGTGCCACTAGGGATGGAGGATTTCCATGGCCTCTCAAAAAAAAAAAGTGGTAGCCAGGAAGGTCTCGCTGCTCCTCGCCGCATGTGAGGGTCTGCTACCATGGCCCAAGAAGGAAACTTAATTTTGACACGTTCAGCACGTTTCAGTTCTTGTTTTTCCCCGGCTTGGCACCGAAAATCGTCGCCGGGAAAGCCCATTGCCGGGAGAAAATGCTACATAAACAGAGAGGCTAAGAAAAACAGACCGCAACAGAGTTCTCGTCTCGGCGGTGCGTGCCTTTTAATGCCGGTGTATTTCAATTTCGTGGTTTTGTGCTTACGTGCGGCTTGGAATGTACTGAAGTAGGAAAACTCACTAGCGGTTTCAAAGATATAAAAGCAATAACAACATTCAAGGTTCTTGATTACGCGCGATCTTCCGGCGGTCCTGCTTGTGTTCCTGATTCTTTGTATTTCTTTCCTTGGTATGCGATTCATTTGAGGTTAAGTCTGAAATCTTGTGGTTCCTTGGTCCACGCTTTCTGGCAACGAACATTTGCGCAAAACCACCACAATGGTACGATCGATATTTTAAGTACAAAATATTATGGATCGCTCAATGATTGATGCCTCGTTTGGGGCTTTTCCTACCACACTGTCGGACTTTTTATTAGCGGCGTGAAGAAAATTGCAATCTTCAACGACTTTCGTTCTGCCAAGACCTTACACTTCGTCATGTTTTCCTATTCCAATCATAACCACAACAACGCCTCAGGATCGTACCGCATCCTCAGGTTCCCAGTGGGCAAAACAAATCTTTAATCAACGCAAACTCTATTGAGCTGTCTGTTCTTTGACGGCTAGAAAAACGCCGCCATGTCGGCATTAGGTAGCTACCGTTTGTCGTTATTTCTATTTGTTCTGCTCATTTCCGATTCGATTGATTTATTTAGAAAAACACGAACGTATGCTTGGCCGGCCAAATGGATAGGGTTGTTTTGTTCCGGGAGCCGTACAATTTCCTCAGGTACTTTAACTCATGGGAGAATTTGTTCTTGGTTGTACTGCAAGTGGCAGCTTAATGACACGGGAACTAACAGAAGTTGAAAAGGTGAAAGATAAGTGGGAGAACCAAAGTAATCTTTACAAGAGTGCCACAACAAGGTTTGACAAGTCGGTTTGTAAAGACGAATTTCTTTTAGGGCAGAATTGGCTAAAGGTTCTTTGGTTCTCTCAAAATCTGGCGATTATGTAGTTGAGTGTTTTGTAAAGATGATGATTTTTGTAATTTCTTTAGAACATTGTACTAGAATTTTATGAAAGTAGAAGGGTTTGATGAACTCTCGCACCATTACCGCTCAGGTTCGACATCGCTGTCCGTTGGAGTTTAATCATCCATCTATAATTTTCTTGGCAGAAAGTAGAGGTAAGAAGCTTGGTTGTTTTTGTTTTGCTCCTGGGTTGGGTTGCAGTTAATGCCATTACAGTACGCCTCACTTTCTGGCTTTTCTCTCCCTCTCTCTCCAGCAGTTTCCCTTTGTTGACCCACGCCTTATCCCTGGAGGCTCTCAAGACTGAGGGATGCCACATAATAACAACAGTTAATTCATGGTCACGAATGAGAGGTTAATTTTTTTCCGCTTCCAAGCATGATTCTGTGGAGCCTGTCGCTCTAAACATGGGACACCACTACCAACGCCGATGGACGATGGCCTGTAGTAGATTGCTGTAGTCTTGTGGAAGGAAAGTTTTTTCCCTCATCTTGCTACCATAATCGCCTGCTCTTAAAGACAGCTGCCGACTTGCTGTCTGCGCAGTTGCCAGCCTTTTTTCTTGAATGGTCCATAGTGGGATCAGTCAGCGTGTGGATGCAGTGTGAGTGATGGACCCCGTGTGGAAGATGCGACCCGATCGGGTGTCGTGACGTGAAGTAAGAAAAGGATGGCATCGGGAAGATAATACTCCACTCCTGTCGCTGTAACTGTAGCTTGTAAAATCCTTTTTCCGGTCCCGTCCGTTCGTTGCCCTCACGTATGAAAGATTATTGTATGTTAACTGTGTTTTATTTCAAGATCTTCTTTCCCTGGATATCTGCCTTCCTTCTCGAGGGCAGTCAAATGACAAAAAGAAACCCTTTGACCGTGAACACAAATCCTTGCCGTGTATGAGGCTGAAGTACTTAAGCATCCTCTGGCTTGCCGTGTAGGGAGTCCGTAATTAATTATGCCCCGTAACCTTCTGGAACCGACGTAGACGACGCGGCTCCTCTTCGGGGCCGGCCGGAAGTGAAAATCAAATGACACTTCCCGAAGTTTAAGTGATAATAATTTCGCAGACAATTATGTCCGGCAGCTGGGAAGCGGACGGATAGGCCAGCTCGTGCCCATTTAAGGAGAGATGACCATTACGGGTCGGAGGAAACATGTATGACAGCTCGAACCCGAGCTCCACTGCGGACCGGTTGGATGATACCGGAAGCTGGCGAGACGGTTATTAAAGCGGGAAAGGGAAAAATATATACGAAGTACTTTTACTGATCGATCGCTGTGGAACGGGTCAGCAAACATCGACATTCGAAAGGAGACGGGGCAGGGCAGTAATAACGACAATAAGGTTCCCTGATGTTGAGATCAGTTTTATGAGGGTTTATCGAAAGTGACTCAATCGAGTCCATGTACAATATGCTTCGGAATCACAGCAATGCCATTGGGAAACGTTCATTAAAACGGTTAATCAATGTCAAATAATCAATTTCTGGCCCCGTTCCCTACCATCGAAGTGGTAAATGGTTGGAATTCAGACATAGTTGAGATTACGAAGGGTCTGGTGTAGAATAGAAGAAACCATAGGCAAACACACACAAAAATACATGTTTTCCTTGCCCAAGATTCATTACGATGGAGCCCTAATGAACATGTTGCACTGGTACAGAGTATGCAAACACCGGATCGAGTAAAAGAATTGGAAGAAGGAAAACCCAGGGCCACATGAAACACCACTAGAGTCGCTGTAACCGCGCGCGCGTTAAGTGCTGTACAAATAAATTCCGTTCCGAAAGGGAGTTTACTTTTCGTTTACAAGCCCGGGGGCCAAACCTCGCCCGGGCTGATGAATCGAACGTCCATGGGGGACAGCTGTGTAAATGGTTAATCCTACGATCTTGTAAACTAATCCATTTGCAACGGCTTTGGACCGCTTAGGACCGACGAACATCGATGTGGGCGATTTCTGGCTCGGTTTAGTTAGGCATTCCTTTGACGTGCTTGATGAGCGTTTGCTAGTAATTTAGCTTAACAGGCGGAGCTGGATGTTATTTTTCATCATTTTAACGAATCTTCTTTTACTAAAATTTTCCCACACATTTCCAGCGCACATATTCGACCTTCCTTTCAAGATTTCGTTTTAGTTGTACTTAAACGAATGATCTTCAAAAATTGTAAACACAGAAAAGAAAATAAAACTGCCAACATGCAAACTTTCGGCCATGCCTCGGCCCCATTTGGAGGTTGTCATGCAAAAATGACTCACAGACTAAACAACCAGCCACCACCACCAGGCACGCTCCTCGTCGTTTGCTAATCTAACGGAAAATGGGCATCATCAGCACACCTCTTCATGTGTTCACGGACAAATAAATAAATAAATATGTGAAAAAAGCATGAGCTCAAGATCGCGTTGGCGTTTCGACTTTGGTTGGTCCCGTCGAGGAATACTGATTAAGTTTATTTAGCTGTCACCCGCGGTGGGACAGGATCAGGAGATGGAGTTCTTGGATGGAGAGGCTTGGCGTCTTGTGATGGAAATTCAAGTAAGAATAAAAAAAGACACATAATCCCGTTCCGTTCGCTTGCAGCACGATCCGCACGAAAACGCGCAGCGGGGTCTCGTATTCTAGAGCGTGTATCTTCATCTTTGCTTCCTTATTTGGGGTCAGCGTGTGTGGGAGTTGACTCTTGAAGGCTGGCCGTAATTTGCCTTCGAAAGGTGAGGGAACGTTTCGTTGTTTTTATAGCCACAAGGAAAACTCGTCTTGAAGCAAGATGGTTTTAATTGCGACCAGTTGCGTTCGTTGGGGATCTAATGGATTCCTAAAAGTGTAATACCGAACCCAAATTCAACATAACAAGCACTAAATATTCCTTTATTGATAAGCTGTTTGGAAGAAACAGTTCTAACCAACGGAAAGCATATCTAATTTGTTCAATTCTAGCGTAGATAGCAACTCTCTATAAATCGTTTTACTGTTGTGGAGTGTAACCGATTTCTATCCCCGGATTTGACCACTCCAAGTACCAACCAATAGGCTCTACTATCTAAGGAGTTTGACTTCTCGAGCTGGTAGTCAATAGTTCAGCCAACGTAAAGATCAATATTTTTTATAACTTAAATTTGAATGCGAAACATCCTGACCCAAGATCCAGATAGCTCTACTTTACTGCCAGGTGTCAATTTCACTCCCACTGGAAAGTTCTTTTTGCTTACAGCGAGAAAAGAAAGTCTTCTCGAAAATCACGCAAAAGCCATCCCGGACTTGGTGGAGTCCGAACGAACAAGCACGCTTACACGCAAAACAAGCTGACAAAACGGCACACATACGCCATATGCCCTCGGGGTTGGCGCATGTTCATCACACCGCCAACGACGTCGACGACGACGACTTCGACAACAACCACATTCACCTTCCTTCACAGGGCGGCTTACGGGTGAAGAACGATTGTCCGCGTCGCATGTTCCCGTACCAAAACAGGTTTAGTTGCCTCCTACGGCGGAACGGCGCACACAACACACAACAGGTCTGCGCAGTGGGCTCCGGTCGGCTCCCCCAGAGCCAAAGGAGTTGTTGGCACATTCGTTAGGGCTTCGCGATGCTGCTTCCCTCTGGTGGTTGGACCAGAGGAGGGAGATTTTTCCCTGTTGTTGTCGTTCGGCAAAGATACCTCATCCCGTTAGTTCTTCCTCTTCTCGTCTAATGCCGCCGCCTGATTTCTCGTCGCTCGATTGACCAACTTCACCTCTGCGTGCGTATCCCAACATCCCTTCGGTGAATGGTCCATCGAGGTCGGGAGCGGGAGATCGATCGGGAACCTAACGTACCATCGCACCCGGGGAGCCTCTCTGAGGTCTGGTGATCACGGACCTCGTCAAGAGCAGCCCCGTACGTCATCAACCGTGGCCGGGAAGCGGATCCGTGGTTCGTTCATTCATTAAAAGAAAAAGGAGACGCGAAACCAACCTGAACCGAATCAACAGCAACATCGCCGCAACGGATCGCCGAGATTCAAAAGGCGACCGGGAGAGCGCAGAGAATCAACCTCCGGACCGCCGCTTTTTGAGCCCTTACGCGATCGGTTCTTTTGAAGCTCGGCTTCCAAACCCTCGGCGGGAGGTTGGACGTCGTGCTCAACTGCGGTGGTCAGTGCAAACAGTGCGCCATCGCCTGTTACGGGCTGTGCGGACCCGAGATGGGATTTTCGTTGGACCTTCTGTCTTCCGAACTTGCAAGGGCAGGGTGGAAGTACAACACCTTCTACTCAGGAGGGTACTTCGATTATTGAGGGTCTCGTTTCGTATGACTGATTTTCTGGTAGTTGTGAGCGTCGATTCGATGTTCGCTTTTTGAGGGCTTTGCTCTATGGATCGATTGAAAATACATAGACTAAGCGATATCTAACGAAACTACTTTTCCGATCTCGAACATTTGGATTTTAGCGTATAGTAAAAAGTCTAACAATGCTGCATAACAAACGATGTGCCGAGAATAGGCTAATCTCTAATTGTGTTTTAACACATTGAAGCGCTTTCAGGTGAATGTAATTTTTAGAACAAGCATGGTGTTCTAGAAAATATATGAAGGATCGCATGAAAATGAACCTGGTTTAGATAAAGTAAAAATCTAAATTAAAAACAACAATTGAATAACGATTCTCCTCTACAGTTTAACACCATGACTACCATGGCTATCATTTTTGATAGCCAGCTGTCATTAGTTCTAAAAAGTTTTTGTCTCATAAATATATGACAATGCATCATGAAAGTTATAGTAATATTTAAAACTAGTTCTGTGTGATGCTTTATCTTTGCTCGGTCGTCTAAAACCCAATGTTCAATAAATTTTATAAGCAAACATAATCGAGAAAGATTGTACTAAAAAAATGTGCTAAAACCGCTTGGCAGTCAACATCATTATTACGCCAAAAATAGTTAGTAAAACATGATGAGACAAGGTACCGACGAAGAAGCTGTACCTTTTCTCTCACGTAATGCATTTGAAGTCTACTACTGGCGATGAAATACCGGTCCGTTTCATGATCGTGCCATTTTTGTTGTCTTAATGGGTGGCGATGTCCATGTTAGGTTTTATTTTTTTTTATTTCATGTGCTTTTCTGTCGGACAAACGCTCGATCGCTTCCGTGAGAAGGGAAGTGAAAGATCTACCACCGAAAAAACAGAAGACGATCTGCGGAACAACTTTCATAGTTTAGCGTGCGCGTTTAGTGCGTTTTTCTTTTGCGATCTGACCTCACTTACAAGATTTGCAAGCGCCGCGAAAAGCGATAGAAAAGAAATGGCGAAACAATTGCAATGGTGCATTAAATTTAACCATCAGAGGTTATCCCAAAAAAACTACTGCCAGTCTGTTCATGTTCGTTTAATGCGTAGTCGGGGATTCACCCCTTCTAGTCTGATGTCGTTCTGTGACAATATTTAAGAGTGAATGGTCAGAGGGAGCGCGAGTAATAGAAAATGAAATTGAAACTTTCCCTGGAATGGTTTGAAGATAATCTTAATTTTGTTTAACGTGCCTAGGTAGCTGTTCCCACACTGATCGTAATGCTGCCATGCGGAAGATGGATAGTATTTACTTAACCCTCGTATAAGACATTCCCAGCGTGAAGTAGAAAGCGACAAAAAAAGGTTCCCGAAGAAAATCCATTGATTGTATGGGAAAGAGAACCGTGATCTATGCAAACGTTGACTGCCGTGATAAGAATGGCTTCACACCAATTTATTTCATAAGCATGTGGCGCTTTGTTTAACATCGAACAAGCAACGTATCGACGAGCAATGCGGAAGAAACGTGCATCAAACTGGATATTTTTGCAGCTAAATAAAATTGGCCACGAACAGCTGTTTGCTTGGGTTTTGAGTCCCCACCGAAGACAGCGTTATTCTAGGGAAATGCCGCCTCCCAAGGAGCTTAATCACTTCACCATAACGACAACTGGAGCGGGACACAATACCATATTGTGAGGCCGGGCCTCCCTTCGCGTGGTAATTGGAGGAAAATTGAGCCGTGACTCCCGCCGCGTCGTGTTTCGCGGCTTGCGCATCATTATTGTCGGCATCGTTATCGACGTCATTTTCCAACTGCGGGGTGCAGCCTCCTTTCGCTTTTCCGCGCGGGCGGGGGATGTGTGGTGATGCAAATTTATTTTTGTCTTCCAACCGAACAAACAAGACGCATGGACATAATCGTGGCTATTGTGCAGCGCGCCACCATCTGGCCTGCGATTTGCAGTGAGTCGTGGATTCAGATCAAACGTAAACGCGCTTCGGAAATTATCGAAGCTCCAAAGCATCGGCTTTGCCACTGGAGTATAATTGGTGGTAATTTTTCTTTTTAATTTCGGCACGCAAAGCAGTCTAACGAGCGAATTAAAATTGATTAGATTCTTATGTAATTTTTATACGTGAAGAAAAAGTAGCAAACGTTAGTGCCATTTTTCATAGCTTCTGGTATAACACACATACGAATTTTTGAAACTGAAATCAGATTACGCAAATTACGTTTAAAAACATTATTTTATGAGCAATGTAGACTATTGCATTGATAGTTTGCATGAAATTATTAATATGATTCAAAATATAAACTTATTTGTGTGTTTTTTTTAAAGATTGTGCTTGTTTATATTAAAAAAAACCCTGTTGTTCAAAACAGTACAAATATTTTAAAGCCAAGAAAAACGACGAGGAAGAAACACACACACTTCGATAAGGAGGCCAAACAGAAACAAACAGAATGATAAAATGGTTGCACAAATAAGATCAATAAAAAGTACCGAATTAGCTCAATGGTTTTCTTCAAAGTCTGAATCGATTATAGCCAACAAAACACTAAACATAAAACAATTTCTTTGTACATCTTTTCAGAAAAAAAATTCAATGTTAACCGATTGATGAGATAGCACAAAAAACAACAATCGATAAAAGTGAAACCTCCATTGAAGCCGTTGCGACAGGGTTGAGTGGCCGGATGCGTCCCAAACTCTCATTTTCCGACCGGCTGTAATGAGTTTCGGACTACATATCTACCCCGCCTTGGACGTGCTTGGCACGTTTATGTACGGACGCGAGCGGCGAAGTGAGGCCGAGGCCAACGCAGCAGGTTCAATCAACCGCCGAGGCTTGCCCCTATGCTGAAACCCCGATCGGTACGAGGATCGGATATGCGCGCTTGGCGAAACTGCAGTGGCAAGGACATGCAGCAGGCAGGGGGCCGGCGTGTTACCGAAGGAGGCAGGTGGTCTGGTCTAGCCGAATGATGAGTGAAATGAAATTTAACCGAAAAGAAAGTGAACGTTGCAGTTTGCTGCCATAAGGCGCTGCCATCATAATCCAACCTGTACAGGCAGAGGGGTAAAGAAAGAGAGCAGAAGGGAAGGAAGAAGAACAGGGGGAAGAGGGTGGTGGGGTTGTGTGTTCCCATGTCCATGCCCTCGCCGTGCCGAGAGTTATGTAAAACATCAAATCGAAGCATAGCAGCTCGATTGATTTCGATTGATCGATTTTGATCGATTTCGGGTTGCGCTCATGTTCGGTAGATCGATTAGCGGAGGGTGGAAAAGTGTTGGTTTGGGTGCGGGGGTGGTGAAAAGTGCGGAGGGACTGGTACCGGCGCCGAGTCGCCAAACTTGTGGCACGCGTGAACATTTTTAACGCCGCACCAGCGAGAAGAGGTGCGTGAAAATGAGTGGAAAATTGTTGTTCAAGTTTTTGTTTTGCTTTGTTGATTGTTTCTGCTTTCTGCTTCTTTTTTTCTAACCCATCCCACTGGGCCTGAATTTTGCTCAGCTCGTGAGGACTCGCCATGAACTTTCAATTATTGCTGATTTATCGATAAGTCCGGTTTGGGAAATTGAAGATACCGACGGTTTTAGTCGGTCTTGTTAAATATGTTTTAATAAAACGAAGTTCTTTTTTATTTACTCCGTTTTTTCTCAAATTAATGCTCAGTAATTATTTGATTATAGACAAT
The DNA here is from genome assembly GCA_000441895.2 of Anopheles sinensis. Classification (NCBI taxonomy): domain Eukaryota; kingdom Metazoa; phylum Arthropoda; class Insecta; order Diptera; family Culicidae; genus Anopheles; species Anopheles sinensis. The sequence continues at coordinate 269,892 of KE524705.1, read as the reverse complement.
TTTCTTACTAACTAATGCCCATCTTATTTTTTTAAATGGTGAACAACATACTTTAAAGATTAGAAGAAACCTTTAATTATTTGGTAAATTTAAAAAGGCATGTTGCAACTTCAATCTGGTTGATACGAAGCTGCTTCTCATCGGTGCAAAACACAGACAAAACGGTCATGAGACGCCGGCGACCTTTCGCTAAACACTTGCGATCGCGAAGCTGTAAGATCTGGATCGCCGCCGGAGAGGGCAACGGTACGATCCAATCAACCCAGAACAGAACGTTCAGTCACGATTTGAACCTTCCCGATCGAGGCTCGATACCAGCGTGGGTTTTTGCGAAACATTCGATTATCTGCATGCTCGCAAATCGGGTGTGATTGGATACGGTTCTCCCCGAACACCTTCACACCGATCTAAGTACATGATGAGTGTAGTTTCCGCCCATCGACATCAGCGCATTTGCACACAGTTCTATCTCTGGTGGCATCAACAATGTGGTATCAGATCCCAAGATATTGAAGTTCTTCAGGGGAAGTACTTTTCTTTCGCATGAGTTTAAAATATACCTTCTTCGAACTTTGATCGACAACTCTAAAAGAACAACTGTGGGTTCAATTGAATAATGTTCGACCAATAAAAACAAATCGCTCGCTTCGGCAGTAACCCATTCCCCACCGAGGCTCCCCGATCGTACTTTCTTCTTCCATCACTCGGCAAAACGGCGACGATTGTGGACAAATTGTCCACGACTTGATGATGGCGACAACCGCAGCCAATTGATTTATGACACTTGATCGTTAGACCGCAAGCCAGCGCACATCGCAGGGCACGACTTTGTCTCTAGCGATCCACAAGTTGCTGCATGTGCTAAACACATCCTCCGATGCGCACATCGTTTCCAGGGCACACACTTGAGTGTGAGAACATCTCTTTGTGGGTTCTTCACTCACGTGAAGTTTTCCTTCATTAGCTGTCGGTGAATTTGGCACGTCTGCCGTTGGTAAGTCTGCCATTTCAAGTTGCGGTTGGGTAAATTTTTAATGAAAGATGATCATCCGAACCACCGGCAGAAGATTTTGTGCTGGTGCAGAACTAATGAAGGACACGAACCGCGCAGTAGAGGTGGAGAGATCGTAGCGATCTTCTTCCGCAAACCTGGCAGGTTGCCCAGGTAAGTGCTCTCGGTCGCTTCCTCCTGACTAGCACCCCCACAACTCTACCCCAAACGGAGGAAAACTTCCTTTCCGCAGATCTTTGGTTTGTACGTGCCCGATCTGAGGTGCGGATATAACCTAGACACCGAACGAGTACGAGCGAAACCCGCTCAAAGGAGTGAGCAGGACCTGCTGGACCAAGTAAAAAAACGCACAGCGAAAGGCAAACAAGACAAGAATAAAACCAAACCGGCTCGGCATAAGTATTCCACGTAAAACCGACCGTGAGAAAAGAACCCCCGCAGTAGAGTTGGTTGCCGTGCCGGTCGCAATTTCGTAACATTCGTTCGAAAGGAGAATCACTCCGACGACCCTCAGCATCCGAGCGGATCGAGGTTTTTAGGCCCGACGTTCGATCGGTGTTTGTGTTTTAAATTTGCCCATTTGTTCTCGATTGTTCGGACTCTTTTCCTGGAGAAACGCGACGATCACGCGGTGTCTTCAATATCTTGATTCGTTTGGCGACGGGCGCTGTTTGCAGTTGCTCCAAATATGGTGCAGAACTTAAGAACCGGTAGGAAAGTTCCAGTACAACCGGTGAGTTTTTGTTCCATCGACTGCCTACAACTTTCACAGTCCGTTATCGTCCCGGTACGTGAAAGCATTCTGGCCACTTTTTGGGTAGAATGGTTTTTAAAGGAGTTCCTAATTTATGACCTCGTTTAAATGATGTTTTACTACCCTTCTCTAGATACCATGCGGCACGGTATTGGGTAGTATTTAAGGGCGTATTTTAATTCTACCCCCAACTTGATCCTTACCTTTTCAAACCTACAACATTGTCATTGTCATTTAATCACTTCTCCATGGCTTGGAGGCTTATAGCAAGTGCAGATTGCAGGTGAACTTTATACGCCCGGCAGTAAACATATGAGCACACTTGGTACCTCCGGGGAACTCGTAACCTCTTTCTCTTACACCGATGCGAGGCGTATAAAAACCTTTTTAAATTCAATTAGCACACACTGAATATCTTCTACCACACGTTTGATAGGTCAAACGACACCATTAGCAAACACCGTGCAGCAAAAATAGGCGTTGTTAAAACACGCAGAAAATTCACAAAGCTGCACCCTTTGATTTCACCTCCGCAAAACCTGGCGAATTCACAAAACACCTACGAACGGCAAACGACGTTGTTTGGGGTGAATGTTAGCGTGTCCCCTTCCCCAACGCTTAAGATCATATCAGGGACGTACTTCGCAAGCTTCTGAGGCATCAGGAGATGGTCGAAACGAACCTTGCCTACTAGATCGATCCGCTGCCTGGGATTTCCCTTTCGTTGCGCGTTCGAAGGCACCGGTGAGTTGGATGTTAGAAACCTGCACCGGACTAGGAGGTACCGGTACCACATACACTAGGGAGGACACCACCACACTGTTGGCACTGGGACTTGGCACTTGGCATTTGGCACACTTGGGCAGAAAGACACCAACGTAAGAAGATACAACTTCGAAATCCTAGATGGACATGAACCATGCAGGCGATAATCAGCTCCAGGAGCGGGTTGTTGGGTTGAAGTATCCTCCCAGTATGGGCGATTCGATTTCTTCACTTTCCCAATTACATCAGAACTGGTACACAGGCCCCCACAAACAACACCTCCAGTGTGCAACCCTCCCGTAGTGCTCCTGTTTCTCGCGAACGGTTCAGCGAGATGCAGATTGTGTGTGGAGTAATAATACACGTAGCAAAAGGGGTTGGATGACGTTCGAACTCACGAATCGTACAGCGCGCGCGTTCCTCTCGAACCGACTTCTAGCGAAAGACTGACTGGCTCAATGGTTGAGGAGTCCGCGAAGTTGCGCGGAGATTTAACGTGTTCGGAGAAACCGCGAGCGAGCGAGCGTGAAAGGAATAGCAAATATTAAGTGTGAGCATAAGGGACACGTATAGTCTGGCACGGCCTGCTGTTTGGAGGCATAAAATAAAAACATAACCGACTAGTGGTTGTGCAGTGAGTGTTGTCTTCCACAGGCAGCTTTCTCTTTCTGTGATCCATTTCGTTGCTCTTTCTTTCTGCCGGAGTTCACCGGTCCATTGTGAAGGTATGAGTGCTAGTAGTTCGAGAGAAAAACAAAATAAAAAAGCATAAAAATACACACATCAGCACGAAGCGCCATGCATGCATGCACACCCACACGTAAGCACACGGCGCTGCATGGAGGAAGATGTTATGCTATGCTAATTCCCTCACTTTATGCTGCTGCTGCTGCTGCTGCTGCAATTCCGCACCGCACGGTTCTTGTCCCGAGCCTCACCCTTTTTTGCCAAGCACTTAGGAAGAAGGAAAAAAAAACTCATTGCCCGAGCGCATGGTTACGCCGGCTTCCCTACGTTTGCTCCCTTTCGTTTTTGTTTTTGTTGTTTTCCCCCTGGAGGTGGGAGGGCGGTGACAGGGGAAGGTGTAAAATAATACTTTTTAATATGCCGATCGACTTGGCTTATGGGGCTCCCGATGAAGATAATGAGGGCCGCACGTGAGCACGGAAGTTGGCAAAAGGGTGTTAGGGGATGACTCTGCACCGGAAGGGAAAGTGAGATGACACGGTTATTCTTTAATTGATTTTGTCGCCATTTCTAGGCCTAAGAGGTCTAAGAGATTATTATAATTTATTCTTATTTATTAGAAGATTTATTTATTTTACTTTACTCTTCCAAGAAATTATCTTGAAAACGCAACATAATGCCTTAAAAATAATTCTTAGAAAATTGATAAAACATGGAATTTGCTAATAGCACGTTAAATTGGGCCTTGGTGCGGGCGATATTATTTTTTTCAGAAATTGGAAAACAAAACAATCGCAATCCTAAAATTATAGAAAACATTCATATTGAATAAAAATAGCGTAAGCGAAATAGCGTTAATAAAATTGATAAATTCGTTCGTTTATTGGTTGTTAACTGATCAATTTGTTACATCCATTGTTTTGTAGAATTATCCAACTACTTTTAGGAATGCTATACCCTTTTCTGAGCTCCTGAAACCCATGTCGATCATATTGTTCTGGTTTATGCTCTTATGATCCTCCACGGATAGACACATTTTGTTGTAATCTTGAACTGAAATGTGTATGTTACCGTTTTATGCTCTTTTTTGCTCGTGTTCCGAAATGTGAACATGTATAGAACGAAGCGATAGTTCCGGTGGACGCGTGTTCAGAGTTCAACAACAGTGTTGTTCTTCTCTTCCATTGTGCATTATATGCTGGCGTATCAGTCTCGTGACCGGTAGGTCTTAGCATAATAGTATGATGACCACGAGAAACGTTACCATAGGGCCTGATGTTGATAACAAGTCGGCTGAGCGCAGCTACCCATATCTCATTATCGAAGTGCAGCGTGTTTCGTTCGCTGTTATGTTCGCTGGTTTGTATGTACTCCAGTTCCTATGTGGCATACCCCTTTTTCTGCTTCTTTTTTCATCCCGCTTGATAGTTGTCTGTTTATTCTGTATTTCTATTTACTTGTTCACTTTCAGTGCCTCTTTCTCCTTTCGTTTCTGGCAATTTTCTATGTTCTTCTGCCATGTTCTATGATTTTTCGAGTTTTATATTCTGTTTTGTATTTTCATAATCGGTACTCCGGTACGTAGTTAGCAGCGTGCGTTTGTTATTACTCTTGTTTGTTTCACTTTACCCCTTTTTTACGTTTCCCCTGCCCATTCGTTGCTCTTCATCTTCCCGTGGTACCTTTTGTGAAGAAGCCGTGGCAAACGGTCGGCTCCATGTTCATACTTTTTCCTCTCATCGCGAGGCGCACTTTACCCGAGATTGCGCTCCTCCTTACGGTTATGTCAGTCGGATGTCTGCTAGGGTAATAATAAAAACAGGGCCGGTTGTGGTGCAAAGCAGCGAGAGTATGGGAAAAGAAATCATCTCGCAGCATCATAACAACAGAACGACCTGACGCAGACCGGACCGACGTCGAGAAGCACATCGAGAGGCCGTCATCCGAAAAGGCGTTTGCTAAAGAATCCGTAGGGGAGCTGTAGGCCGCGGCAGGGAGCCCATGTCTGTCGGCATGCCAGAAGCCCGTGCCGTATTTTAGCCCTGGTAAGGTCACCGTAAAGGTGATGGGATGCGCACCCATACTCGGATCGGCAGGCGAACTGAGCAAAGTATGAAAAAAGTACCCAGCTGTCCATCGTCGCACGGATGCTGCTCATTTCAGGACAGTCTTGTACCATTTTCTAGGTTTCTTGTTTTGTTTGTAGGCTTCATTCAGTTCAACAAACACCTCGGAGACTGCTGGAAGGAGCCAGGATCGAGCCTGCTCACAAACCATGGCACAAACAAGGCAAATGGAACGCAGCTGCCGGGTTTTCTGTTTGTCCTTTATTAGGTTTATCACAGGGATCGAGTGGAGGCATTTTTTCCACTCTTCAAGTAAATCTCCTGTACCGTTGTTTTCTGTTTTTTTTTGCTTCATTACTGTATTGTGTTTTCTAGCCAAGTTTATGCTACCACATAAATAACATATACTCGTTGCGGAGAAAAAACTTATTAACTTTTCCGGCGAATAAACAACTGCGACTGATCCTAATTTGTTTATACATATTTTGCGTCAGTGTAAATAATTTACAAGAAGTATAAAAACCATTCACTTTTTAAAAACACTAAAAACAGCTCGTTTGCAAATGATTGTTAAAAACCATCCATTCTAAACTGTTTTTATATACAAAAAGGGTAAACATATCAATGAACATCAGTCAAATACAACCACGACTATGAATATCAAATTGACCAAGGAGATTGCTATCAACAACAAAACTTATCAAAACACAAAACTTCTGGAATTTTTCCAGTAGAAACTTTATAAAATCTCGAAACTTTGAAGTGTACACTTTCTCTTGTCACTGTTTTTTAAATATATATTTTCATCACTTTTTCTCAAAATTAAAATGCGTTTTGTTTTCACTAATTAATTGATGAATATCATAAATAATACAAAAAATATTTTCAGTGTATTTACTTCGATTAAGAAAAAAATATTGAGTGTAAATAATAAAAATTCGAGGTGTCTACTTTTCCCTGCCGGCCACTGCAGGTATGTGATAAGTCTGGAATATTTATAGCCAGTTTAGTTCATTATGTTTATTTGAACTGATTTTGTATTCATAATTGGATTTCTAATATTTATCTAATTCACTAACTGTAGCGCGGGCATTTCATCCCTGCTAACATTAAATTTAAAATGAATTTGTTATTAAATAAAGAATAAAAGCATGTACTAAAGTACGTTGTTACGTTATACCAAACCCGAACTTTGTTGTAAATAACTAGTTGTTCCAGTACTGTTCAAACAAATAAACAATTTGCTATTAATGTTCAATCAGAGAAATAAAAACCCTACTTGCATTTTGCTTACCAGCCCTGACACAAGAAAACACATAACTTACGATGCCATATAAAATGTATCATGTTACATTGGCTTCCATTAATGTGAAGCAGGTTAAAATTATCATTCCTCATCGGATACAAGCATTTCGCTCCAACGTGCCACAGATCACCCGCACGAACGTGACGATAAATGGGTAATTTTGCTTAAGAACTTGTGCCATCCCTCCCTCCAAAATGCCGACAAATGGTTCTCGGGACTGCCGGAAAATGTCGTAACAAATGGCCGATCGCGCCCAAGCGGTTTGGCCTAGTTTAGGCGAGCGCTAGACGACTTTTTAACGCGCCGCCATCGAGGAAAACAAAATTTTTCCCGGTGCCTGCCGGTCGGTTGCTCCGTTCCAGCCTAGCGGTTTTACCATGTCGTCAAACCCCGACATCACGCGGCAACGGATGGGTCGGGCACGTGCTTCTAACCGCTGCCTGGCAGTGACGGAGTGTGCATCCGACAACGCAAATCCGGTGTGTAGGATGCCGCCTTTCGGTTCAGCTATCGTTCAATAAGTATATCCATAGACCACAATCGGGAAGATCGGCACACGAGTGCAGAAAAATGACTGTGCAACGTGTCACCGCAGCAGGAGCAGCAACAGCGGAAGCAGCACCCGGCCGGCTCATGTGATTGATTTACGCACCACCAATGACGCTACACTCGAGCAGGCACATGTCCCGAGCGAAGAGAAACGAACACAATCTGTAACTATAACTGGCTGTCACAAACGAGGTCAGTCCTGCTCGAAACCGCAACCGAAAGACAGTTACAATTTTTCATTTTAAATTTAAACGGCAGCAGCATCGTTCCGGTACGGTGATTCGGTTAAAGATGACCGAATTCGGCTTTCATTATTTAACCACCGGGAAAACAGGTTTCTTTGCTGCAGAATGTACCTTCGGGGAAAAGCATTGATTCGTGATTCGTGCTCGTTGATGTCTTCTATGAAGTATTCCAACATGTAATAAAAGAAAGGTTTATTATTTTTCTAAAAAATTAATCCCCTGAGTGGAAGCAGTGGAAAATTGCAATGGCATTCCCCAGTTAGGTGCGATGAAAAGAAAATGCAGTTGATACATTGCTCGCTGCCAACAAAACCCCACCCGCCCAACCTTTCTAATTTACTAAACCAACTTAAACCAATTAGTTAATTACCATTTAACTTTAGCCCGACGCGAAAAACAAAACCCATCGTGGTGCGGTAGGATCGTTTATCGTGGAGTTAATGTTCGACCCGGCCCGCGCAGGAAAAGCGCCTTGCGAAAGAAACACCTTGAGCTAGTTGCAGGCCACACGAACGGTTCGCAACCGGCAAACCCATTCCCATCTATCTACACATAAAAACATCCTACGAGCCAATGTTTACACCTGGACGTCGGAAGGTCGGAACGCCGCGGACGGCCGACAGTTTTACGACTTCGCTGGGAGAGCGAAGAAGATCGGCGGCCAAAGGTTTCGCAGACATGCCAGCGAGAAAAACAGGTTTCCCCGTATCGTTTCGCTCACATTTCCCCGACGATGGGTTTGGGCTTCGATTGATGGCAAATCGGCACGAACGAACGACCCGTTGCGCGGAAGGTGAAAGGATAAAACATACTTGGCTGGAAGGGTTTCGATCGCGTTATGCAACGCAAATGGGAAACATTAGGGCGCACCTGCAAATGGAGCCGTTGGGAGGTCCCATCAGTGCTCGCAGTTAAAACAAACGTGCAAATCCAGCCATCATTAGGTCTAACTAGTGGTTTTATGAATGTTACTAAAGTCAGTCATGCTTTTATTATCATCTTTGTTTTAGTGCAAATTGAGGAAATATAGTTAGCTTTAGCATAAAGCGTATCTCCATGCTTCGCAAACGGTCTTTAAGAGAACATTTTCGACGAGTTTAACCAAATTTCTTCAATTTGAAGTACCAAAGAGACGTTTGTCACTTTGTTGAATCGTCTGCAAATACAGACATAGCATGACTCACATTCTTCTTCCAGTGGCCTTCATTATAAATCCCTCAAGAATATTTTAAACATTCAGATATTGGGCAGAAACTAGGACGAGTGAATCGTGGTCAGTTGTTGGGAAGTGATGTGAGCAAGGTCCATCCTGCCCAAAAGGGTGTTCCGTAAAAGAGCTTGAAACAACAAACCAAACGCAACTGGACAAACACACGAAACTTCCTTCCTTCCCTCGGATGTCCGATGATCAAAGATCAGCAAATTCTTCGATCGACGATCGTCGGGTTTATTTGGTTTAAGGTTCAGTGCACATCGGACCACCGATAATCGGAGGCGTTTGTGGACAAAGAGGGCGAAGTAGGTCAGTTGTAGATTTAAGGGAATGGACTTGGGATGGATTACTTATTTGCACAACCACCAGGAGGGGGGATGAGCACCGAACGATCCGGCAATTGTGTACACAAATATTAAGAACACACAAGAAGTCAACGGTAGACCATTATATCTTGAGGGTTGTAGCCAGGTCAGATCTACCATTAACGAAAACTATCTCCGTGTTGAAAGCCATTGGTTTGACCCGATTTTTGGCTAGCTATTGCTGTACAACTTGGTCGTGTTTATTTGATCAGCGTCCTCACTCAACTCGGAGACTTCTGAAGTGGTTCTAACCGTACCACAATATGGCAAAATATCACCCGAGACGTTGAAGGAACGTAACCCGAACACACCATCGATTTTGTCCCAAGGGAAGTAAGATAAAGGCTGCCAAACTTTGTTCTTTCGGTGTTCCTATCAACTTCGAAAAGAAACATATGCAATGTCTGCTCTGCATGTGATCGATACTCTAGGATTGTTGGAAAATATCGAAAGGAGACCCACGATCGAACAGCAAATAGGGTCGTTTGTCAACAGCAGAAGGGACGCACATGTGTGACCCATTCGATGGCCAGTTCCATTTCGGTTCCAATCATATGCTAATCGCTCGCAAGCCCTCTTCTGTGCCATATGTGAACATTATGGATGTGATAAAAGTGACATAATTTCAGGCTATCACAAGCAGGACAGATACTCGCCCAGAGCCCAGAGTATCAACACCTCCCGTTGTGTGTCTACAGGGTTCCGTCCTGCGAGAAAACATGTTTTCCAATGGTGAACCAAAAGGCAAACAAATACTATAACCAGAAACTTTTACTCCTCTTTTAAGTCCTAAAGACGATGAGAAAACGGTTGGAAGGGTCGGAAAAATCTTAAATCTCTGAAGAGTATCCCAGCAGCGGCTGAGAAAGCTAGCCTCTTACGCGGAAGGTTCGTCCCTCGTCAGATCGATCGGGATTACAACATCAACAGCTGGTCGATTGACGCCGCAGATTGGTCGGCACGTTCATGAATCAATTTTGCAATCAGTGAACGTGATCTGCCAAACGATTGATCCTCTCCGATCTTCTTCACTCCGTCGGGGTGTCTTTAACCGTTTGGTATTGCGCACCGATTCCGGAAGGTAAGGGAAGGTAATAATTTAGCTAAATTATAGCGCACTTAGCAGAGGTCTTTTCTGGTATTACATTATTTGACAATCAAGGAACTGTTTCAGTGCAAATATCAAGGGTTTAACTCAAATGTTCTACAACGAGAGACAAAGGTAAGAAATAAGAAATTGAAAACTAAATTAATGCTAATCAATTATGCTACAACTAACTAAACCAACTACGGATAAAATAGGAAACCAGCCAAACGGTGAAAGCGTTCCACCGGGAGGTCGATGCCAACTCCACGAGTTTGCTTCCATTTCCGAGTTCGCCAACACCTTGGCCGTGATCAAGGTATCGCGGTGTGCTGGCGTGCCGCACCTACCTGATGAACCTGTTCCGAGTGCAGTATAGGGGGGCAGCGAAGCGCAGCGCAAAACTTCACTGAAGCGACCACAAATCTTCACCGAAAAAGGGTTAGGCAACTTTAGCGCCATCTAAGGGCTTAGACAGCGCCGTTCCGTCCCGCTGAAGGTTAGGTCAGAGAAATTATTAAACAAATTGCATCGAAATCCGACCGGCCTCACTAAACCTGTTCTCCGCACCTTCTTGTCACGACCCCCTTTGGGGCGGGAAAAAAGCATCAGCGGCCAGGTTACGTAAGTGCTGTTAGACGGTCGGAAAACATCGGATAAGGGGTACTAAAAAGGTTTATCAAAAGGGTAGAAAAACCAACACGAGGTCAATAAAGTCAGGTTGGATGGATCAGAGCCATTGAATAATAGAAAGAAATTAACAAGGAACCTACCCGCGAATCAAGTTTAATTGCTCACGGCGATCGGGTGGTGGACTGTTCCCGGACTTTATTGATACTCTGTCCCACACCGTCTAGGGGGTCCGTCCTTCAAAGGTCAAAGTTGAAATCGATTCGAAAGAGTGTGCTAATAAAATAACAGAATAAGAAAATAAAAATCAACGCCCTGGTGAACGCATCGCACAATCGTGGCGCCTATAAGGACAACGAAGAGCAAATGAGTCGGACAAACTAAGCACTCCGACGGTGTCGGAAAGGACATACGAATCCTCGCGACACGCAAACGGAAGCATTCCACTTGTGTTTGTGTGCGCCACACGGTTGCATACCTTTCAGGCGCCATACGCTCATAACCTTTGACCTTTAGGTACGTTGTAGAGTTCCGACACTGTACGAATCTTCCAAACAAACGCACATCCGTAGCGAACAACGAAGCAGATGAAGTTTGTGTGTTAAATGATAATTTGTGGCACACAGTTTTAATGATATTTTTTAGCCTTTCTTTTTTGTTTTTTTTTTCTACCGTTTCCATTACGGAAGTTGCTTCGGCTGCTGGTTGGTGCTTTTTCCACGTACCACACTTTTCCGCCACTGAAGTGGGTTTGCATGTAAAGTTTTTCCCACCCTCCATCGCTAGCGCCAATGCATAAACCATTGCTCGACTGTTCGTTGCAACTCAAGGTCGAGAATGTGTGTTTTATGTGGGCGAGTTTTCCGGGGAAATGTATGATTTATTATTACAAACTTTTGGCAGCCCTTTTCCGGCTACTCGGGAAGGTGGAACGGACGGTGGATTTCGTAATGGCAAAGAGTTACCATATTCTAAATCCTTGCTGGTTACAGCCAGGATTTCCTTCTCGAATGTCGAACAGAAATGTTAGCGTTTGGTGCTTTTTCCCACGATTGATTTTCAGCGATTTCGTTGAAAGAGCATAACTAAATCACTATAATGAAAAGCTTCCAAGGCTAATAACTCTGCTACAACTTCCCTCGTGTTGTGCGAGAAGACTACCTGGCGACATAGACTAAGGTTCCTTTCCTTTCTTATGCCATCTTCCAGTCTCTAGCCGACATACTACCACCGAAGGGAAAATTTACGGTTCAACCTCGCAAAGGGCAAAGGTGAACTTTCCTTAAGCCGGGAAGAAAATGGCCGGTCAGGTCCTTTTACCCCGGCGATTCCCTTCGGAAACCGTAAATCAGCGTCCTTTTTCACCCGCCCGCTTTCGATCGATGTGGTTTATGGAAAACGGATTCCTTCACTTTCACGAAAGGGAGCGAAACACTAAGGTTCCCTCTTTCGCCTAATGTCAAGCATCCATCATTCGAACGCCCGCGTTGTCGTCGTCGTTGTGGGCGGAATGGAAGGAATTGATTATTCTATTTTTGGCGCCAAACTTGTCGATTTTCCGCGTGGATTCCGACCGCCTCGGTGGTGCGTGTGGTGGTTTGCCTTTATTTTTTTGGTTTTCATCGCTTCATTTTGTAGCTGCCGGAACCACTCAAAATGTAGCCGACGTAACACCGCAGCCAAGGTTAGGCCGAATGTTTTTCTGATTGATTGATGACGACGGGCAGGTTTTGGTTGTGGAGGCAGGTGAACGATTGGCAACCCGCTTTTCCATTTCCCAACGCGTTCTTTCTGCGATGAAACTCGATTTTGTTTAGTGGATACTTTAAATGGTTTTGTACCTGGAAAGCTGCATAAAATTTGTCTTCTGAATTGAACGTTATAGAATAGATTCCAGAGTGAAATTCAAGACCCTTTGCGGTCTTCAAAGGTTATGCAAATAAGAGGTCCATAAATCAATTACAAGAAGCACTAAATTGAACCACTTCAATTAACATCAGGTGATCCCCCGAGGGAGTACTTAGACTCATCTTTTGCCCGAGGATTGGATCTCAGATGTGAAACATTCGGTAGCAATTTAAAAACACACTCACACACATTTTCCTACTGCACAACTGCAATGGATCGATTGCATCGCGACATCATGGCTCTCGGCGCCGGGTGCAACAACCCACCGGAAGTTCTCCGCTGGCAGACCGATGTTTAGGCGTCAGAAATTAATGGTCGCTCTGGGGCCACTTTATCGCGTTTGCTTTGTCGATACCGAATATACTTAGACGCCGTTTCGCCGATGGCAACAAAGCCACAATTACCGACACGCGACTCCTAACGAGTACTTGCACCGAAAAATCAAAAACCCCGGTGTGCCATTGCGGTCGCTGTCCGTACACTCCGTTGACGGTTTGCGTGTTGGCTAGGGCTAGGAAAAGTTAAAAAATAAACCCCTATCAAACAAAAGGGAAATTCACTTACATCGTAGTTCCACTCGGAAGCTTGATGCTCCAATGCACTCGCCCTCCCTGGTCGCTGCTTTCCGTCCGCTTTTCCCGACGAGTTTGCTTTTCCCGGGCGGCCGTTTTATTCCGATACCGTTTCGTTCCCGCTAAAGCTACGATCCTCGGGCGTTCGAGATTCCGTGCCACACTGTTGTGGTCGGCGTCGGGTGCAAGGTGGCTTCGTGCACTGTCTCAGAGTTGATTGCATGACCGACGGTTGCACATGACTTCACGTCCAACTGTTGACGGACGTTCTGAAATGAAGGCGTGGAGGGAAGAAGTAAACGTTATCGGACATGAAAAATTTGTATCATGGTGGAAATGTGTATTATGATTGTAGAATAAGGAACAAATGGGTTGAAAAGTAAGTAGTTTAATTTTAAATAATTACTCAATTATGTTAAATAATTTGTCAAAAAGTTATAATCTTCTGAATCTACTTGGAACTAACAGTAACAGTTGAAGTTCTGTTCAAAACAATACAAACAGATAAGAGAAGTACAGAAGATAAAAATTTCTAAAACATTTTAGAACTTTAATTATCTGATAAAAGTTCTGATTAATTTAAAATACATGTTTATAAACAAGTAGAAATATCTAAAGCACTTATAAACATTGTTTTCTACAGAAGAACTGACGTTTCACTGTTCACATTACGCTGTTCATGCCAAGCGTATGGTACATATAACAAATATAATAGCCTTTTCCGAACATTGTAAGCGGATTCGGAAGCAGAAGCATGCAATACTCGCGAAAATAAAAAGCCAAACGAAAAAGTTCTTGAAGGGCCGTAATAGCAGTATTTCACCACCTGTCGGAAGGAAAGAGAGTCGTGGAAAAAGAAAGCCTCCCTTAACGACCGACAGGGAAAAACTTTCTTGCTGGGCTTTTCCTGTTCTAAAATCGACCGAAGACCCACTCGTGCCACACAACACAACAACAAGTATGCATAATCGAAGGGAGGGACTTCGAGCAACAGGAATTAAATCTGGCACCGGACCTAGGCCAACGTGTGGTGGAAAGGAACTACGCTCGGCTAAACCCCCGGCTGGTTGCGCGGGCGGAAGGGCCAGGATCAACCAATAAATACAATTTTCCCAGCCAGTGCTGGGGAAGGCAGAACGACGGGTCCGTTCCTTGGCACACTTTTCGCGATGGAACATGTTGCCGTTATCGCGATCGCGACGGTCCACACGGAAATAACTCGGACGCTTGTTGAAAAACGTGCCGGTGGAAAAGTTGGAAGCCCTGGGATACCTTCCTTTTTTGTTTAAAGCCCCACTTACGCCACGCCGGCGCCCTTGGAGTCGAGGAGTATTTCTGTTACTTATAGTGTTATGCCGTGAATTTCAGTTCCTGTAATGCCCTTTTTTCATGCGTCATATGTAGTGGGTTTCTATTATGAATCTGTTGCTGCTGGCGTTACCCTTGTGTGGCGTGTGAAAACGCAGTAATTTGCGTAACTAGCCACTAAGGGTACGTCACTTTAGCAAAACGGATTAATGTTCGTTGTGTTGCCCTATTTTTCTACTGTTATAGATGGTGTTTAAATATACCAAATGGGCTTTTATTACTATGCTTTCCACATGCATTGATATCTCTTTACTTGTTTCAAATGTTCACTAACGATATCAACATCTTTAACAGACGAATTAACAGGACATAATAAGATTGGAGTGCTGGGGAATGAACTACACAATATCTCCTATACCCAAACAATATTTGTAAAAAGGTACCATATATTAAAAAGTAAGTTTCAACTGTCGAAAATGCAGCAATCGGGACAGAAAAATAAACCATACTTTTAGAAATAATAAGTCAGTATGAATTTGGGAGAGTTATACCAGTAGTGGATTTAACGATGGATCGAGAATATTCTATAGTTTTACTCTATCGTATAAAAATTAATGGCAAAATAGTTTGGTTTATTACATTTACATATAATTACAGTGGATGAGTAACGGAGGAAAAATATTTCCCCCAGTCTTTTTTCCAAAATAAAACACGCTTGTTCAAGCCATCTCTCAATGGACATTTTTACAGGTTTTAATACTAACATATTAAGACTAAAAATAAAATTAAAATTACATTTAGACTTTCAGTATTCTACTCGTTAGTCTGAATGGATGTACACAAAGAGTGACAGTTAGTAAAACATAGCCAATCAGTACTAAATGCTCACAGAAATACAGAATCATTTAAATCATTTAAAAACTTTGATATCTAGCCAATATCTTTTATTCGGCAAATGAATATAATCCGAGCAGTAGATTGCTGTTAAATAACAGGTTCCTAAGCTTAAAATTCCGCATTCAGCATCTCGGCAAGAATGTAAATCGATGTAAACTAATCGGAAGACATCCCGACCATGTCAGTTGGCAAATGGGTGCCTAATGGAAACCGTCAATTTCTATCCTCAGTTTTCTCCCAAAAGCCAACGTGCAAGGGTTGTGTTGATAGAATCTCGTCAGCGTGTGCCTTGACAAGTGCTTAAAGTGCCGTTGACAGGATTTTCAAAATATTTAGATCACCGAAAAAATGTTCATCCACGAACAGCCAGAGCATCTTTTAATCACGTTGCACCGGCGAGCTGCATCGATCCTTCACGTAAACAAACCTCCTGAGCTGCTTGCAAGTGATTGACGATTGACTCAACGGTGGATCCCAACCGGAGGGGGATGTGGAAAAGGTCATCAGCAGCATCTCTGTTCGCGCCGAGCCGTGGAATGCCGCTACTTGCGCAAACTTCTTGCGATCGTTAACATCGTTCAAAGGTGATGCGCGGGAGGAAAACGGTGCTGTTTAATGATGTTTATTCTACCAAACCACCAGAGCAGATGGACGAACAAGAAATCGGCGATACTAGAAACAACAGAACGGCCACGCGCAGTGTGAAGTAGAAGTAGGAGCTGACCGCGTTCAACCACCCTCTATTTGATGTCTTCTGATGATGAGGAAGGAACCGGGTCGTACTTTCCCGGATGGGCGTGAATGAAAAAAGGGAAAAACAAAACCCTCCAACGGGAGAAACAATTCCCCGCGAGATTAGGGCAATCTCGGAAATTTGATACTCGAGCCGTGCGCGTCTTCGGAGGTACGCGGAAGGTGGTCCCAGCTTCGGAAGAAGGCAAAGATTGTGTCAGATTTTGGGCGAGTTTGATGGCGGCAGGAAAATGCAACTTTGGGTCGCAACGTGAGTGAGAGTGAAGACATACACAAAACCCCAGCGAGCTGGGAGTGGAGAAAGGCGATACTTTAGAGTAGACAAACAACGATCCGTGGTGCATTAGGGAGGAAGTTCCCGATTCAGCGACGGACAGTTGGTTCTAATCTAAAGAGCGTTCGTTGTCGTCACGTGAAAGTTTTCTCCCGCCCAACCCCAACCATTCCCTCCCAAATGTGCGGGGTTTATTTTGGGATTCGTTTTCCGTGTTGTCGATTGGAGTTGCGCCGCACAGTTGGAGCCATTCATTACGATCGGCGAAAGGGGTTAATGTTGGATAGGTAGGAACTATCCGGCAACGCCCTATGTGTGTCCATTTCTGTGCTTCAAAAGACATTTTCATTTCATTCAAGATCGCTCGCCCGTGGAAACATCATTCCTAGGAACACACGTGATCGCATTCGAATTTCCGAGTGGGTGTTTAGTGTACGGGCTTAGCTTCCTTCATATGGCGTCAGGCGACAGGCTTTAGTAATGAAAGGATCCCCAGGGGGAGAATGGAAAATTAATTTCCTCCGAAGATCGTGCACGTTGTCGTTCAGTTGTCCATTACCTCGACAGTGTAAGTCACCTCTGGGAGTTTTAAAGTCCACCTTCTCCGTTTGGCTTCCCAATCTGTTGACGGGCCGTAAGATTCGGATGGGTGCTATCCGACACTCCTAGTCGCCTTGTAGTGCGATCTCCAAGATTCACTTAGCGAACGCGCGATGGATCGTTGTTGTTACTCGTTCGCTTCAGTTTGCAATAACAATTTGGTTCTATTACTCCCCGGCGATTGACTGACGGAGCGGCACAGGGTGTTAAAACAGGGCCCCAACAGGGCTATATCTGTATAATGATAGTAATTATAGCAAACGATGGAAAAACGATGGAGAGTTCCTTTGTGGGCGTGAAAACACGACCGACGAATCGTCGAAGAATCGTGACCGATGCACAACTGCGAAACGACGAGTGAGTCGGTTTGAAATTAATTGTTTCTCCACGAGATACTAGAAACGTCTCAAACTTTTCAAAATGCCATAGGTGTGTGTGAGTGTGTTGGTTCTGTAGACCTTAGAGGGATTTTTAACAGATCAACAATTGACCAAAAGCGGAACACACATATGCTGACGAGGCCTTGAAACCCTTATGAAGCCCAACGACGGCTTACGTACGGGTATGCAAAGGAGGACCAGAGAGAAAAAAATATGGACATGTGTTACGCACGATTGTCCAGAACTCCTCAATGTCACGCACGGTACCACACAGTGTGGTAACATTTATTTCACTGTCCCTGAACGCTGGTGGTTCCGAACGACGAGTAATTATGAGCTGTGGTGTACCATTGATGGCTCAAAGTCGTTCGACAGCTCTGATGGTTGTGGTCCCGTTGAAGAGACCTGGTGAGTCAGTTTTTGGACATTTCAACCTCTGTGGAGTATTGGAGGAGATTTTTATTCCCGTTAAATCTTCTGTGGAGATGGAGCTTGGCGATCCACAATCGTTAATAAGCCACATGTGCACCTCCCTCGGGTCGCGTTAGTGTTGCGTGAATTTTGGGTGCGTTTGCTTTTGGGACATCGTTGTGCATCGCTCCTTGTCGTTGCCATCGCAAGCCGCTGTTGGAAAACGGCTGGTCCAACCGCACTCCACGACCCGATTCGTTTCTGGGTCGTCACCCGTGGCTAATTGTTGCCCGTGTTCCTCTGCCGTCTGCCTTTTCGGATGGCTGTCGGAGGGCGTTCCAGTTCTCGTACCGTTTTTTTTGGAACGAAGCCAACCGAAGAGTGGCACCACATGTGCGTCAAAACTGTGCCCCCCACAATTAAACCCTTCGCCCCTGTTGGCGTTTCGAGCCACCGTACGGTATTGTATGCTCATATCACCATCCAAGACACACACACACACACACACGCACACGTGGTGGGAAAGAAAACATTGAAGATTCACTTTTCCACCGGCTCAACTTTCCACACGCCCAGACGCGACGATAGGGCACGAGTTTTTCGAGGTCTAAAACAATTTTCGCACATTCAATTCGTCTCCCACGTCGGACCGCAGTGGAGCAAAGGTTGAACATGGGATGCCATAAACCATTTTATGGCAGTTAGGGGTCGGGTACGTGAAAACACCGGTAGAAAGTGGGAACTCCCCGGGCAATCGCTAACAACGGCTTGGAAAACGTACAAAACTCCAACGCGACTGCAACAACGCGGAATGCTCTACAGATTCGCAAATCTGCAGATAAGTTCAAGTAGCTGAGCTAGTCGAGATAAAAACATGCTAAAACAGAGCGTACCCGTATCTAATGAGTTAGAATAATCAAATAAAATAATATTATTTTTCAACAGAAGGAAACACAAACTAATAGAAGCGTTTTCTTCTTGCTAACTTAATGAATGAAGTAAATCAATTGGTGTTTGGAAGTTTAGAAATCAATCAAATTTCAAAGCATCCAACTGACCTCAACTTATGACTCAATTTAATCCTTAGTACAGGGGAACTTTGACGTCCTTAATTTCATTCCAAGATGAAACAAAGAGTAGATAATTTTGCTCAAAAACAGAGTTTGTTATGCTCTCCTATATAACATTGTACTAATCAAGTAAAAATATGTTTAATTTTTAACTTGTAAACAACGTGCAAGACACTTTTGAGATTGGAATGATAAAAAAGCTATCTAGAACAAGGAAATTCGCTATCTCTTATGCGATGCCCCTTTTGCTCGAAATTTCACCTGATTCTCAGAGAAGCACGAAAAAACCTGGTATTGCAATTCCCCTCGGAGGCTGTGAATGGCTTGCGGAAGCTACGCTAGTGGCGATGCACATGCTTACCATCTCGGTTGGCATTATTTTTATGCAAATGTGACCATTTTTTCCTCCCTTCTTTTCTTACACCCTCCGCTTCTTACACCTTGCTCCCACTTTTCCGCGCACTTTCGCTAAACAGAAACTTTCCCAAGGCTCGCCGATGCCGTTCTTGCGAGTCATCCGTTTAAAGAGGGGTTTAAATATGCCGCTTCATTCACGGATACCAGCTGAAGATACACAAACACCAGCGGGCAAAACTTGGGAACGCGTGTGAGCAGGAAAAGATTGTAGCTGAAACTGGTCATGTTGTTGGTGCGTCTGAGCATCGGTTACATATCTTATCGCATCATAATGCTTTACTCGCCCCGGTTTGCTGTCTCCCGGAAGATGCTGCGTGCATGCCATGGTAAAGGAAAGTCTTCTCTCACTCTCGACAAACGGTAAGAAAGTGAACTTTAATGGCAAGAGCCCTCACCGAGCCTTAATAAAGTGTTCCCTTTGGGAAATTGTGCATTATGTGGTCGTGATAAAATAATACGGGACGATCTCATCATAATAATCAGTCGCTGGTGAGTATGAAACGAATTGAATGGCAATTGAGAAAGAAAAGGAGAGTGTGATGACCGATCGATATGGTAAGTACGTACGATCAGCTGGCTGTCGTCTGCCCTTATTTTGCCTGAGGCCGCATATAGCATTTAACTCGTTCTCATTTTATTTCTCTCAAATCAGCCTGAAGTGAGTCTCGAGTGAGATAAACGAGATGAGGCAGTAGTGAAGCGATGAAATCACACAAGCGGCGTCTTTGATGTTGATGACCACAGGTGAAATTCGGAAAGCTCCCTCTGCTCACTGGTGAAAGTGAGTGTGTTCGTGATTCCGGGCTTTCACAGCATCCCTCACGCACAACGCACTGAACAAAACAAACGAAACCGTTCTCGGAGCGCAGGTAATTTTACACTTCTCTCCACAGAGGGACAGAAAGCGAGACGAAAAAGAGAGTGAAGAGAGCGTGTGAAAAAGCTTCCCGATTGCGACGCCTACCCTGATGATAATGTTGCTGTCAACTGACGTGTGCTGTCAAACCGTGCACCACAGCATCCAACGCCTCGAGCGATGTCCCCATCGACCGATGACGCTGATGGTTCGGGCTTTGGTTTCGTGTCGACATTCTCCTACCCTTCCCTACACCTTCTCGTTCAAGCCTGACACACACACACACCCCACCTACCGTTGACCTGATTGCTCGTGCTCCAGACACTCCCAGCGACTGGTGTCGGGAGATGGTTCTTGCGAGTTATGACGTCATGGCCGAACCACCGCCACCAGGACCAGGCAAATTGATGTCGACAGTTTGTAGCCCGTGTGTGCAAGTTTAGTGCATCCTGTGTTCCAGGAAATCGATCGATTGAAAAGTTCAAGCAACTTCTTTTCGTTGCTCCGTACGCCAGGCTGCTTGACCTCGTATCTACAGACGTCATCGGTGTCCGCTTGTGGATGGAAGCGGTTGCCATCCAACAAGTGCAGGCGTCATCGTTACGCGGTGGGGTGCCCCATTGTAGCCAATACTTTTCAGTTTAATCCAATTACACAATCCACTCATAACCACGTTCGCAGGGAATGGGAGCAGGACCGGCGCAACAGTCTGATGTACAGCGTGGGGTTCAGTTGAACTCTCTTCCTGCCTGCTGGACGTGCAGACACTTTCTCTAAAAGTCAGAAAAACCACATCCAGCGAATGTAGTTTCGTAATGCGAATGCCCTGGCTTTCTCTGGCTACAACTTCTAATCCGTGTCTAGTCTTCCTACGGATTTTGGGGAAACAATGCCCAAACACCCGGGCGAAATAAGGTTCCTACCTCTCTGGAAGAAACTAACCCTAAATATCCAGCATTGAAGTAAAAAAGGTCTTCAGATGAAAAATAGGTAAATTAAACCTGGCATATCCCAAGCTCATGGGACTAGGGACATGGGACTACGGACCTCATGACGCAACAAAATACTTTTCGTAACCTACCGTGCTCCGATGTTCGACGATGCCGGCTCTAAACTTCACACTTGAACAAATTCGCCTAGTTCAGTGCCCCATTCTACGGCCTGGACAAGACTTATGGATGGAAATTGGATCTGTCATATCTGCGCTAGCTACCAGCATGCTGGTGTCGGCTTTGTGGTTTACTTTCTGTCCAAAACCCGCCGTCAAAGGCGCGTTGGCATGTACCGTTTCAGGGTTAGCAGTTGCATCCACCGTTCGCTAGTCCTCCCGTGCAGCTTCGATGGTTTCAAGTGGACAGATTGGAAAAACCATGCAACATGCCTGAAGGATGCACCATGCGGAAAGCTACCCGGGGGCCAACACGAGGCCAGGCCAGGCCAATAACGATCCGTCGGTTTAAGGGTGTTCACCGCAACACCGAGGTGCGCGCGGCTCTGATGCGAATGTGATCCATCCGAAAGGTGCTCGATTTACCATCGACCTCGGTTACCAACACGAGTGGCAGGTTCCGACGAACGGGCTTTGAAACTTATGCCCCGGTCATTGGACACCCCGAGGTGGTGCGGCTTAAGGATGAAGAAAAAATATATGCACATGCAGAATACGGTACTGGCGTCGGTGTGACATTACGCACATGTGCCATTCGACATGTGATCGCAATGTGGAAAATTGATGCAAAATGGAAGTGCGTTGTTAGACGATAAAGTGTGTTGACTTTCCCATATATCGCCAACGTCCAAGTGTAACGTTATATATACCTGAATCCTTGCACTACCAGTTTAATTTTAATCAACTTTGTTCTCTTCTAGGTTTTGCTAAATCGAATGAGAATACATTTTATTGAATATTATATAAAAGGAACGATATGAAACTTCGAGGAGTAACCTAAATATTAACATAATTATTTCAGTCAGTAGTTTCCCCAAAGAACGGCTCACACTTTGTAAGAATATTTAAAATCCCTTCCATCAGTTATATCGTTCTTTCAGTTTGCTTCATCCTACACGTAATCTGACAGACATTCACTCCACGCAAACGAGAAGTCGCACGCTCGTAACCGAGTGGAGCTAAATGAGTGACAAATTAATATGTTAATCTCGCCATCGCCTACGCAAAACCGGAAATATTAATTTCCACCAAAAAGAGTCGGCAAAACATGTCGAAGACAAAATGAGAAAAGTGTCACAAAATCAAATGAACAGTTACAAAATAAAAATGTTGGCAGCGTGGAGTGGGTGGACAGTAAAAAAATAATAAAAAATACCAATAACATCCTAAATCTACCATATTTAAAGAGGATAATGAAACATGCTCTTATTATTTGAAACTTGTGTCATTATTTCTTTAAAACCCAGAACTCGGAAATAAACTTCATATAAAATAATATGACATACAGTATGAAGTGAGTAATTTATGTTAGTTTGTAGGTTGGCTCATACACACACACAAATAACAAATCATAGTTCCAGAAATATGAAACGAAAATGCTCATCTCTTTATCAACAGCGTTGGCTTCACCACAGCGTAGCAGATTCTGGCGTGGTTCGACCCTTTCGTTGACATCTGTGCCGACCAGTTTATTATTTATCATTCGCTCTCAATTGGAGCCCTTAATTGGGAGTGTCTCGGAGCAGGTGGACCGACTCCTGCCGATCCCACTGTTTTGTATGTCCTTTATTTCTAGTTTGCCCACTGTGAAGGGCTTTTTTATTGGAACTTGTTATTATCCTTGCCTGTCCTTCGTTTGCTCCATCGAAGTTGCAACTCGTTAACCCACGTTCGCGATCCCGTCCAATAAGTGGGAGTTGTTTGTGTATGTGTGTGTGTGTGTGTGTGTGTGGCTGATAATGTTTGCTAGTGTGTCGCTTGATTGATAAATCCGTGTACCATTGTTCGCTAACCAGGCCAGTAGTGGTAGAGTATGAGAAAATGGAGAAAGACTCAACGTTCGCCAGTCAGACTAAAGCTTGATCCTTATGGTTGTCCCACTTGCCAACCATTGCCCCCAAAAAACAGGGGGAGCTAAAAGCGGGGCATTTCTCTTCGCCTAGGACGCAGACATAGCCTTAAGAAGATACGACTTCGGATGACAGCAAAGCTGGGCAACGAGACACGATTCCCATTTTTGTAGGCGTCGTGTTCTTCCTCGCTGGAAGAAAGATGGCAGCAGAAGGAGCAAACACTAACAGAATGAATACTCGATATGTTTGCCGAACCACTTGAGCAAGCTTCACCAGCCGACCAGCGTCGGTGCCATGCCTCCTACGGCGACGATGGTGGGATTGGAACACACCACACTCGAGGCAACCACCCGCGGATTCGCGCACGAGAGTTGGTCCCGATAGGCGACGCTAGGGACTGGGTGTAATGTCACTAACCTGAAAGTAGAACGCCCCAGCACTGTAACATCTAACGTAGATTCCAGCTCGGCTTCCCTGCCGTGTCGACGCCGGGCTTTCGTCATCGGTTTGCTTTCCAACACTTGTACCCGTCAGGCGGCACCATGGGAGACACCCGCCACGATGTCCTCGTGCCAGGTCCTGACGCGCTGCGAGTAATGTGAGTTTGAGGACTTTGAGGATGGCCGTTGTAAAATCGGTGATGACGACAGATTCAAATCGGGACACAATGGCTAGCAAATCAGCACGTAAGTGGACAATAGTACGCAATGGGAAGACTAAGTGGTCCAACTAAGTACTAAGTGTGGCAACGGAGTGAAATGGGACGTACTTTACACGAAACCATTGGACTGATTCGTCGAATAGCCTTGGACGGTGGAATTAAGTTCTGTTTATGCGAAATTATTTACTTTACAAAATTAGGTCGTAGAAACTCTGCTGAGTAGCAGAGAGAGTTACACATAACCAAGCTTTTCTGCTTGGTAATAAGAATAAGCTCTGGAGCAAACACACAACTCCAGGGCAATCAATTGAACCTAGCGTATAGTTTACGTTGCCCATAACTTAGGAGATTCCCAACTCGGCGAGTCTACTGCTTCGATTGTGATGACACAAAATGCTGCCTCAATCAGTGAATTAAGGGAAAGAAAGTGAAGCTGAAGCGAACGTGAAAGGGAATCTTCTGGCCAAGCCCACCGAAAACCCTCGATGAGTCAATAAGGTGCCGACTTTCGTGGGTCTTTCGATGATAGGACTTCACGTGAGAGACCATTGATATTTCAACTTTCCATTTCGAGATCTAAGGTTTTCTGTTTTGTCCACATTCACTAAGCTATTGAAGAAGATTGTTCACCTCTTGGGTGGGTAAATCCATACGATGATGGGCTTTTCACTGATGAGTCACGACTACGACCTGTTTCTAATCGTCCCATCTCTCCGACCCAATGAAGCAACTGGCAGACTCGAACCAAAAATAGGAATTAAATAATATAAAACGGGTCAGTAAGCTTGCGCACGAGGTGAAGAGTAATCTTCTGTCAACGTTATGGACCACCAAAGTCCGTCCATTGCATCATCATCGCCGCCGACTGATTAGAGCCATTCAAGCGAGTTGGATTTCGTATTCCCGTCCGTTCTGTGACCTGCACCGAGCGGAATTTAACCTCAAGAAACAGGGAATGCAAAACAACGTCGACATCTGTTCGTAGGCATTATCAAGAAATGTTTGGCGATAAGACGAAACCCGAACTCGCGTCAGGCGTGTGAATCAGCGCTCAATTATCACGTTTACTGTCAAGCGTTTTTAGCACACTTTTTTAAAACAATCTTTTTCGATTAACTTTGTTTATAAAATTTATTAAACACTCGTCGACCAGGCAAAGACTAATCTTCCCATAGAATTAGTTTTAAACAGTTCTATAATTTTCATGTTGCATTTCATATATTTATGCGGCCAAAACTTTTGAGAACTAATGACAGCTGGCCATCAAAAATGATAGACATGGCAGCCAACGTATTAAATCTGTTTATAACATTGATCAAACCGACGGTTTTCTAAGACCAAACAAGGAATTAACTACCCAAAGAATGAGTATTTAAAACTAACACAGTTTTTAAGTTGCATTTTCTTTTATTGTTGTGGCAAAAACGTTTTGGAACTAATGACAGCTGGCTATCAAAAATGATAGCCATGGCAGTCAACGTGTTATTGAGGTCTCTTTTTGAAGACCAGGGAGATACATGGGAAAAGTTAAATTCATTTACATATTTTTTTGGGCGATGGCTAGAATAAATTTCAGCTTGATTGGTGGATTTCCGAGATTAGTGATTAATTTTGCAGATTTACATAAAAATTATAAGCCGAAACCACACGATTCAGGAAGTTTTAAATCTAGTGCTGTTCACAGATTCGCACTAAAACAAACCATAATAACAATGTTTTATACATATTATCTTATATTTATTTCAAAATCAAATAAGAAGTATTTAATATCTTTAATATCTCTCAATTTGCGACAAACGCAAATAAAAACCACCACACTCCACCATGGCGTCCAAAGTGTGGCAGCAGAATGATGCAAAATGCAAATGAACCAGCCACGTGGACGCTGTTTTTCCATTAAAAATGTACATGGCAATCGAACACAATGTATAACCGCACTTGTTTTTCATAGCTCCACTTTTTTGAGTTTACTCTCGTCGGCGTCTTTGCACCGGGGGAATTCTGAATTATTATCCGCGCGTTCGCCCGATCGTTGTGCAACATTGTGACATGCTGGAAAATGCATCGGAGGGATCGGGCTTGGTCCGCTACATTGTAATTATTTTTTCAGCGCCTAAATCGATCGACGAGCTAAACGAAGCTTTAGACATCAGACTTTTTTGTCAATCCTCGAATCGGGAAACAGGACGTTCGATGGCTCTTCCACGTTTGATGGTCGTGTTTCCCAGAAGCAGGTTTCGGTGGGGAAAAATTATGCCTTTCGTTTCCACCGCAAGGGTTGGAAATCCTGGTTTAGCAGGAAACGGAAATTGGTTGCACTGCATTTTGCCTGAAGCTCAGCTTGGAGCGATTTGATTTGTTTGTGTTCCCGTCGAGACAGCGTTGTTTAAGTTTATTTTTCCCGTCTTAATGTCCTCACCTCAACTAGACCAAACCGGCCAGACTGGATGAGCAGCGCTATGACAAAATGGCGATGAAAGTTGAGGTGGAACCTTTTTAATTCACTTTCCGCCTCTTTCCGCAAACTGTCTCTCGCGCACTTTATCCTTTCCCTACGTTCCTTTCATCACCGCAACCTTACGAGATCCGGTGCAATGGAACGTCATTACTTCCTCCCAACAGCGCACGACTCAATTACATACGGTCTGGTGCGCCAATTCACACCATCAAATGTTCTTCGTTTCATCACTCCCCTCCGAGCGTAAAGAGTTTGCTTGAATATGGTCGCATCTCGTTGGGAGTGGCTGGTTGACGTACGATGGTTGAAAATTATGCAACTTTTTAGTACGAGGATCATAGTGGAGATTAGTACAGTCGTGATTTTTATTTCGGGTTATTGAACTCATTCTAGTGATAATAAACCGTTCAGAAAATAGGGAAGACCACAGATAGCGTTAAATTTGAATGCAAAAGAGGAGACTTCAATAAACTATCATCTTCAGTTTGCGAATTAATTATAAATGCAAATTTACTTGTTTGAACATTAAGTTAAAACATTGTATAATATTCAGAGCAATTTTATAAAACTTTTTCAGGAAATTTTCTAAGCTTATCTACACAGATTAAGGGATAAAAATGTTACAAAAACGCATATGAAATTCAAGTAAATAAATCAAAAGAATACAATATAATGTAAAGTTATGATAATTAGTATTCTTGAGAAAATAATAGAATTCCAAATAGGTTTTGGTCTATAATGGTTTACTATCCTCAGTCAAATATCGTTATTAGTATCATTCAACTCGCCACCATGCGTTCCAAATTTGCAACGCTTTTGCGCAAAAGAAAGCATAGCTCGAGACGAGATGCTTGAATAAAGCCTTAAGGCATCTTCCGCCTCGCCGGGGACCGTTTGAAAGGGTTCCGTCAGATCTTCTACAGCCATTGACGGACCAGGGATTGAAGGACTTGTGATTTTTCCAACATTTTATTTTTCCAGACAGTGGAGCTATTTTCCCTGGCGATTCAATGGGTATCACCAACACTGTCTGCAAGGTGCATCAAGAATATCTACCGGCGACGCAATAGAAATCTGAAGTGGGCTTTTGCAAAACGCAAAAAACCCTACCATCATCTCAAAACACGCAGGGAAAAAGTGTGATTGGTGCGTTCGTTTGTAACTCGAAAAACGCTTGTGAGAATGGAGGGGACCTGCATGAATACTTTGTATAGGCGACCACATACAGATTGATGTTGATATAGTTCTTGAGACGACCCTTAAGGCCCTGCCAGGTTTTATTTTCCAGCGTGAGCGATTTTATTTCTTCCACACTTGAATGAAAATGTTTCCTCCCGTGAACATGGAATATGTTGTGAATGAAACGAAATCAATCCATCCCGGATGGTACTTCCGCACATTATCTCAATTAGATCAATATTATTCCTATCGAATTTCGTCTTCTCCCTTTCCATCGCAAGTTTTCGACGGATCTAAGGAACGATCGTCGAACCTAAAAAGAAATCCAAAAAGTAAAGATAGCAAAAGAAGGCGTGATAATTGCGCTTTTCAGGGAGAAGATATATATTTTTAGAACATTCCGACCAATCGGTCAAACTCCTCGATGTTCTAGTTGAAAGCTATCCGCGAAAAGAAATTAACCTCACGAAGAGGTTAGCCATTAACCAGAAAACTTAGCCAGCTAATAACAAACACCATGAGAATGTGCATTAAAACAAACCTCTTCTTTCCGCCACCCAAAGCGGGAAAGTGATAATTCCACGCATCCGGTCGGGCGTGGTGAGTTTATGTTTCGTGGTTTTCACTTTTATAAGAGAAGGAAGCACTTGACCTCCGCATTTTAACCTCTACCGTAACCTTCAAACGTGTTCTGAGCATTGGCAGGAAAGTTCGATCTAACGAGCAGAAACACTATTTTAACTCCGAATGTTTTAGTTTTGAATTTGAATCATTAAAATAATATCTATTACAACATGTTTTCTCTTCAATAAAAACACTTTCAACACAGTGTCTTTATTTCTTTAATTGTCGATTGACTTTGTTTTTTAACTGGACGAGTGGTCGTTTATTTACATGATAATAAAACAGTGAAACTCGTTTGAATGCAGTTTTATGAACTAAAAGAGCGAAGGCAAAAATAAATTTACATCTTCCTTCCTCTCTTCAACTGCGTCCAATTTACTTTCGTTTTCGTTTTCTTTCCTTTCCAATTGACACCGTTGAAGAAACCCTCTACAGGACATTGATAACGAACCAATTGACCGAGCGGTGTGTGTGTGTGTGTGTGTGTATGTGTCGATTTGTATACTCTTCTTTCTGCATCTCCATTTCACCGAATCGAGCCCTACGGGGGCCAATCAATCGGGGCATTCATCTGTGCTGTGCATCTCACCACCCGGCTGCATCGGAAATGCAGTACGAAACAGAAAGGGAAAAAAGTGACGAACTAAAAAACATTCAAACCAGCATAACGAAAAATAAAACACATTCAAACGACCACCATCTGGATGGAGTCGGGTAGAGAAACATACGCCACCACCCCACGGTATCAGCCCAATATTTCCCAACCACCTTCCAGCTTCCCCCATCGCCTTCTCCAAGGCGTTTGCGTACCCAAAACCCGGGCCGCGATGTTCCGAGAGACGATTACTTTCATTCCAATGGCCGCTACTATCAGCAGAGCCGTCGTTTTCGTGGCTCTTGGCCACCATCGTCGGTCCATTAAACTCCGGCAACGGCTGACCGATTGGGTGGTGGTATTTTTTTTTCTTACTCTCATCTTCTTTCATGGTGTCTCCTGTAACTTCCCTCCTGGAGCGATTAGAATGATCGGGGCCGAATCGAACCCTCGGAACCGTGGCCAAACTTGACGATAGGAAGTTGGTTGGTTGTTTTCTTTCTCGCCGGTTTAGTTTCCGGCCGTTTTACCAGCTGCCTTCGCAGCTCTTATCGACTATCATTCATTGACCGGACAATGAGGATGTTCGTTTGTTGTGGTTCATCGGAAGCAGTTGACTCTGGTGGAAAGATCGTAAAGATGCATGATGTGCGCGCATCGTCGTCAAACTGTGTTAAAATAGAAGTGAATCTTGGAAAAGAAATCAAGAGGCTTCAGTAAAAATTAGTGATCAAGTGAAATCGCATAACAAAAAATACTTGATTTTTTAGAACTATTTACCGGCAATTTTTGTTTTGGTCATAAAACCTCTTCAGCATATTGTTTGTTCGGCGCTAATTTAACGCAATATGCTTTTGAAGACAATAAACGACTAGAAAAAATTAATTTCAACCCTAAATTTATAGGACATTATGAATAGTGAATAGGTTAAGGACTTGTGGGGTGTAGTTGTTTTTGACAAAGGATGTTTACTGAAAATTACATGGAAAGCGACAAAAGTTGTAGCCTGTATAAATTGTAGAATAATTGAAATGATTGAATGAATGAATTGAATTAATGATTGTTTGTAAATAAAAAAACCAAACCCAAATTGAAAATCTTTGCTTTATCACAAACGAGGAATTATTGACAAAAGTATCTAATTGAAGTCAATTGTCTTTGCAATTTAAGGCCCCTTAGTGATTATACCTTGAAATAGGATCTAAATGCATCCAAATCCAGAAAGATACTTTGTATCAAACTTTTATTCTTTTTGAAATCCAACTTTTGCGGACCCAAGCTCAACTCAAACCAGAACGCATCCGTTGAGGTTTTAATGGTGCCGCTTACTTCTCGAGGCCCGAATCCCAGCCGGCATAATTTGATATCGTACAAAAGGCATTCATCCCGCAAAAGTAATTAACCCACTTGTGCAGAGGGGAAAGGGGAAGAAATAAACTTAGCAGCACCGGGAGCGGCGGCACTGGGCACAGCAATTACCTCCGCACCGATGATTCCACTAGCCGGACAGACCTGGACCGGGTGTCTTACATATTCTAGACGTTCTCCCTTGCCCCAAAGGCGGTGGCGGAGCAGAGGAACCATAGATTGCGGGTATGGCGCCACGTCGCGAGGGGATCATTTACTTGCGCCTTCACGCAGGGCGAATTATGATTTCGTTTCGGGTGTGCTCCCGATCGGAAGGGGTCCGTTTGGACGTTCTCGTCGAAGTGTTTCAGCATGGCTGAGGGCATTGCCGGTGCTCGAGATTCGAAGCATTTGACCGGAAAGGGGTCGATCGGTTGCTCCGATAAAGTGTTGCAACAAGAGTGTTAGCAATTACCGGTCAATTATTATTGGATTTATGCATTATAGCGATCCATAGGGGAACCAAAACCAGGAAAAACACAAAAAATAGAAAATCCGTACTCCCACTTGAATTGTAAAGTGTTCGACTGTACATTACAAACATGTACTAGGTAATAAATTAAAAAAGAAGTATTTTAAAACCTATTATTAATTTCTACAGTAGTACAAAAAAATTAATCGAAATTTTATTATTGTTGTTTGTTCGGTTTGTTCGAAACAAAATTATTATTTTCATGCAAGCATATTTTCTGTATTTTTATTTAGGTTAGAATCAACGTATACCACAAAACAAATATAATTAAAAAAAATATTTTCCATATTAAGGTGCTTGGAAGATTTTGGAAATTGATGAATTTAAAAAAAAACATTTTTTTTAAATTGCAACTAAACAAATATTGGGTAATGCATTCTTAATAAAATCAAACTCAAAGTTCTCTTCAGCTAAAACAAGGAAAGTATCCATAAGTACTCATATCCACCTCCTTTTTTCTGTCCTTCAGTCGCTGGTCAATCGCTAGCTAAACTGAATACAGAACTCAAAACCATCAATCTCAATATTGTGTAAGACGATTGTGAATAAAAGATCATGCATTTTTTTAGTTATTTTGCTTTTGTTTTTAATTGGAGTGGGATTTAGTAAAATAAATTTCCACTCAAATCTACCAACACAACACGCTGGTCAAGCTAAGAAACATCATATGTAATGTGGAAGTGTTAGTCGAACCCATTAGTTTCTTACTTATTTATCGAATTTTTGAAAAAATAAAGCTTGAAAATATGGTATGAAAATTCATTCTGTAACGTATGGTGATTGTTTCGGTGTTTGTTTATATAGATTCTAAATTTTTCCATCGGAAAAGAATCGAAAGAAAAACAATTATAAGCCTTGCGTTAAGCTGATCAAATGGAAGAAATAACTTGACAACAGCAACAGGTAGATTAATATAGTTATAAACCAATTGATCTCGTGATTATATCTGATTGCGCAATGATACCACGGCTAACATAAGAAGCAACACATGAGACCCGTTTCGAACCCTGTTGTGCCGACGGATATCGGAGTCATCTCTTCGAGAAGGAAACTCCGGCGCCGCCAGTGAATGACGCGTTTTACGATGTGTAACCTAATTACGGTGGCCAATTGTTACACGACGACACACTGCCGCATTCCAGCACTATACACCGTCTGCACACGGCTAATCGATCTGAGGTGGTAGCCTGCCAGACAACTTGCCACCGGCATCTGTATTGCATATGTGCAAATTGTGATGATGCTGCGAGACGCAAAAATGGAAAACAATTCGCGGCCCGTTGATGAGGATGTTGTGTGCCGAGGGAATAATCTAAATGATTACCCCCGCGAATCAAGATTCGTACAATGGCCGTCGAAGCGCTCTGCTCCCAAGCTCAGGCGCTGCAATTTTCCCAAGCGAGGTCAATTTTCGTTCCTTAGGTTAAAGAAATTAATGAAAACAATAACAATGAGAGAAAAATAAGGCACATATGGCACACGTCGTGGTCGTTGTTTTCGTGTCATGCCGGGGAGTTGCAATCGGATCTACCATCAAACATCATCACATCATCAAAAACTCACCCCCGAGCGGTGCTCCAGTATCGACCGAAGCCAGGTCAGTCTGATCGCGGATCATAATGCCAATTATATAAAACATCCATTAAAAAAAAAGATAGCATTCCTTTCCCGCCAAGATAACACACTCCAAGTGTGAGTGTGTGTGGTTTTGTGGTTCATAGATCCCCCAAAAAAAGTAGACCCCAGCGTGCGTCCACCCACGTGTGGGAGAATTTATTGCCATTGTCGTTGAATCGTATTTTTGTTTCCTTTTGCACACATGTGGTTCACTTCGGTTCAATTTAACCATTCAGTTTTTTTTGACCCCTCCAATATATTTTTTGTACGTATAAAAACAACAAATACACACAACATTTGGCGTTTCTTCTTCAGTTCCTTAACGTCCCTCCCGCGGGGTGGGTTCGCGCGCGCATTTCTGTTATGATTTCGACCGCCCGTTAATGGCTGACCGCTATTACAGGTCAAACTCCTACCTGGCCAGGCCGACCGATCGCCACTCTCCGCTCGCTTTACTTTTCGCGAAATTTTCAAGCGTAAAAAATCCACTTTGGTACAAAAATGGAGGCAATGGCAGCGGCATACATGGATCGGTGCCTTTGATGGCGAAACAAGGGTGGGAGGGAGGCTGAGCTCGAGTGCTGGGAGAAAAGACCAACGAAGAAGGCAGGAGGGCAGGGGAAAGAAAGGAAAAAAAGATACAACTTAATTATAATGGCGGTAACAAATTTGCAGCGTATGAGATTTTTTAGCAAACGCGAAAAACAAACATACTCGAACAGTTCTGAGGACGGATTGAAGAGGAAAAACCAGGCACTGACCCATGAGAAGATTGATAAGCTTAAGCTTGGATGAATATATTTTAAGCTTCCGGAAAAGAATGTTCATTTCTTGCTGGAAACACACTATCATACGCATCAAACCTGAATTCGATGATTTGCAAAAATTTAATATTTGTGTGCAGTTTCGAAATTCGAAAACATGTTTATGGTTTAATAAATTGGTTATTAATGCTGAAACCATACATTAAAATTAATGAAAGTTACCAACTCGAGATTTTTAAAACAACGGTATTTAACGCATTTTAAAATGTTTAAAGTACAAAACACCGAACAGGACTTTACCACCTTACTATTGTTAACATTCGTCTGCTCCCGTTGTTAAAAGCGAACCCTTGAAATTTCGACAGCTTGGCTCCGAATCTAATCAATCCCGCAACGAAACCAGTTTGCGGTTCGTACAACTAAGAATCAAACAAGAGTAAAAAAACGAAAAACACGGGAAAGCTCGACAAAAGCGCAACACCTACGGGAAGTGAGGATAGGCAACGGGTTGACGGGAAAACTGCGCTGATAAACGATCCGGAGTGGCAAAGTTTTACCTACCACCCCGAAAGGGTGAAATATTGGTTGGTCGGGAACCAGCCCGGACCGGACATTGATTTATGGGCCGGGAAACCCAGGGCGTCCAGGTCCGAGGCTTACCAGGCCACCTCCTTTGCCGCGGGCGTTAGATGAAGATATTAATCTAATTACCGGAATGACTCGATGAAATGCCGAGAGCTGGTCGGGGGTTTTCCGCGCGTCAACGTAGTTTAAGTTGGCTCGCGAGGCTTTTCCCCGGCGGGTGAGAAATGGTGGATTGGGAGGGTATGTTTTGCTCGTTTGTTTGGTTGGCTAATAGTGATGATGATCCTGAATCGGCAATGGCAAAGTTGTCTGCCGCCATGAAAAGAAAAGAAACGCTGACCAAGCAAAACAAAACGATAGGAAAGCAGCTAAAAGTTTAAACTCTATCCTTGAACTACTTCTGTCGGCTAGAGCGCAATCGCTGAGCTTGTGTGGGTAAATGCTGATGCAGTAACGTTTTAGTGATGGTGTTTCACCTTTCCATCAGGGCCTAAGATAAATTAAAAATGTCCATCAACGTAGGTTAATTATCGGACAACAGATAGGGATTTAAAATTGAAAAACAGATGGGGTTTTCATCAAAATCCATATCAAAATTTAAAAAAAAGTGAAGAGCGTAATAGAATATTATGCAAACATATTTCAATTAACAACAGAAAGAAAGAAATGTCTTACCTTAACGCTGGCACACGAACGCTTCTTCCTTTTCCGCGGCAGCTTTTGCTTCCCTCCCAGGACTCCACACGTATCACTTAGAATATAATTTAGAATTTCTGTAAGGTCCCGAATTCCGGTTGCACCGACTCCTGGTTTCGTTGGTTGGTTTTGGCAGTATTTGGGCAAAACTTTTGCAAATGCACAAATTTATCTCACAGCACTCTCGTCACGACGACGACGACGACGACGCGCGTATCCTTTCTCGCGTCCCAGCACACACTACGCTGGCGAACGGGCAGGACACTTTTCGGCACAAGCACATAAACACAGCCAGCACGCGAAAAACACACCCACTGCAACTGCTCTCCGGGAAAACGCTGTGCTCACTTCTACACCGTTTCTTCTCGCGACTTTCGCACCGCCGATCTGCTCTCTCACACTCACGCGCTTCGCTCACGCCAACTGTGATTTCGTGAATCACTTTCGGAGTCGTCGATGAAGTTTTTCCTATCGCTATCACATCAAAACGAATCCCTTTTCCTGTCCGTTTCGTGATGGAAAATCGCTCCGCTCACAACCCACCGTACGTATCACTTCGACGAGGCAACACACGCAGCTTTCTCACGCCGTGTTTTCGATCCTTTCATCGAATTTCGCTCATATCTCACACGGATGCATTTGAAGCATTCTCACTCTCTCGCTCTCTCTCTCCTCTTCTCTCCGAGACGGATGGAGCTTTTCTCAGTCCACCCGCACCTCTTCCGGAAGCGCCTTGCAGGATGCTGCGGGACGTCGTTCGTCTTGTTGGATGGAGACGATGGAAAGATTGGAAAATGATGAGTATGGTCCCCGTTGACTGTGTCCCGCCTTAAAGAGTTACGGAAAGGAAAATGGGGGAAGCGAGGGGGGTAGTGGGGGGAATTTTGCGTAGAAACACGTCCGCGCTTTAAAAAAAAACATCCAATGAACAAAGAGCGTAGGTGAAATTAACATTCCACGGATCATCAGACCGCTTGAACATCAAACGATTTTTTGGGCACGAATTAAAAAATGCGGTGCAATAATTTGCATTCTTAGGAGAATGATTCTCGTACTGTAGCTGAAAAAGCGGACTGTCCTTGGAAGAGAAGGAGCTTTAATTTGCGTCATATCGCATACATACGATATTTTCATATAAAAAGATTCGTAAAATGCTGTCCAGTCCAAAAAGACGGGACGGACAGCTTCACAAAAAGAATCATATAAATGGTAATCCTTTTGGAAAGAATTCTTTGGAAAAGGACAGCTGTCTGCTTGGACACATTCCTCAAGCCATCCATTTGGTTCAAGCTAGGCCAAGAGGTTTTGTCACCTACTTATCAAACGAATCACAGCCAACGATAGCGTCACACGGAGGCAAATCGGTGTCCCAAACTGCAGTTGCGGTTTTTTCAACTCGAGCCCCCCAGCAGGAGCAAACCGCACACTCGCGCACTCAAACGCCTACAAACACACACGCACACGCACACAGACTCAACGGACAAAACGACGCGCTAGCCACATCCTACCGGGCGGCCGAACAAAACGAGACTGGCTCGGTTTCGGTTGCTTGGCTGGGGACCGCTTGTGGGGCCTCGAGCCCCAAGCTTTCTTTCTCTCACTTCGAGCGGCTGGCTGAGATATCACCGCACTTCTGGTGAGTGCGAACTGTCAAACAGGAAAAAGCTGCCCCGCGAAACGAAAGAAAGCTCCCGCGTAGTAACCTTTGTGCAGTAACGCGAGTATTGAAAGCTCTCATTAACGCATCCACGCGCTTCGACGTAAACCACCATGCGTATCCATCGGATATTAATTAATGTTTTGCGAACTTATCCGTTACTGAGTTTAACAAAAGAATGTTTTTGAAATTAAAAAATTAAAAAATATGGCACAAGAATAAAACACCGCAATTGTTTTCTGGAGCCTCCAGTAGTAATTTATTTGGCATAAACGGTATACAAATGGTTGGCGAATAAACCGATGGCACTAGAAAGTTTTCCATTTCTTAATCATTTTAAACAAACACCTTGCCTAACGGGATTCCTTATATAGATTGATGTTTCTGAATATAGCGAAACAAAAACGCGTCAGATGAAGAGAATATTACGATTGTATTATTGAGCTGAATTGGAATAAATGCTTGTTGCTTGCCATCTCGCACCCTTCCGAAAATGTGTGAACTTGTTCCTTTTTCCTTTCCTCTCCTGATCCTCTTCCTTCTCCTCCTCCTCCTCCGCCTTCCCATCCGATCCGTATTGCACTGTCCGTACTTGTGCTGATCCTTTGCAATTCGCGTCCGCACTTCCACTTCGATTGTCCGTTTATTAGTAGGAAAATAAACGCCACAGCGGCTGGCCTGTTTTCCGCAAAACCGTCCGTTGGCATTGCGGGTGCAGGAATGGGCGGTACGACGAGCAGTAATAGAGTGCAGGCGTGCCAGAGCGAAAAGAGAAAGAACAATCCATTACAATTATGACATCATCGTGCGCCGCCACACTCGGTCAGCGTACACTGGAGAGACATGATCTTGGGGGAGGGGAGGAGTAGGCTGCAGGATTAAATATCGTTGGAAGTCTTTAAAATAAAAAAATATTGGACAACTCGAGGGCGTTCCGGGTGTGGATGGTCGGATACGGGGAGGATGTTTCGATTGGTTGCCTCACCCGTGCATATTGTTCCTGGTTTCTAATGTCAGTGATAAATGAACGAATGACTGTGCGTATATGCAGACTGACGATGTTGATGACGTCGATGATTCCATGCATGATGATGATGGTCAGGATGATACAGCAGAGAAATATGATTTCCCGCTGTTCAGATGAGCATAAACCTCTCAAACCTCAATATGTTTCCGATCCTTTCGCTTAACCAAACCCGTTTTGAAAGCCCAGTTATAACAGAAAGAAATATAACCATTTTGAATGAAAACTCCTCATTTCCACAATCTTCTGACGTACATACATGCATACATTCATACATTCACCAATTCTTTCCCTGCACAACGAAAATGAAAAAGTGTGCGTGCGTACCAGTTTGTGTTTTAGTATTTTTCCTCTGTTTTATTAATTACTCAATAATAATAATAATAATTATAATGATAATAATCCATTACTTATTAAAAAGTGTTATATCAATAATTCATTTGTTGTTTACTTTCTCTCTCTCGTTCTCTCTCCCTCTTGCTTTACTTAGTTTTTTCACTTTTATTTCTCGGGCAAATTTGTTACTCCGTGTCGTCCTTCCAACGAAAAATTAATCTTCCCCATGAATTCAATGTTTAGTTGTCCGTTTTGTAAGAGTTTCCGTGTTTATGCTTTCTCTTGGAGGGAGGTACAGAGGCACGGGAAAATGGGCTATAATGATTTAACATTTTCGGCGCTCCGATCCGTTTTTTTCCCCCGAATGGTTCCGTTTTGCGGTATTTCATATTCTCGATTAAAACATCTAATGGGGGTTTAGTGTGTGTGTTTGTGTCTGCTGGATCCTTACGATCTTTCCTATTTTTCGTGAACCTCATTTCGTATGAGTTCACTGCGTCGTCGTTCCTATTGCCAGATAAATATGGACTATTTCTGGTGTATTCGTTTGCCTCCGTCTGTGATCCTCTCAATGGATTTCTGTATGCGTGTGTGTGTGTGATTTTTTATCTTTACGATCGATTTTTGTTTGAGGAGAGGGGTTTGTTTCTTTTTTTCCACATTAAATCTACACTTTCCCATCGGTTAGTTTTTTTAAAACAAAAACGCAGGAAAAGCGCACGCCTATATATCTCAACCTACCTAATATTAATGCATTACACTTTGTTATAAAGTTTTTCTCCTCCTTCTCTTTTGCTCCGTTTTGCGTTCGTCTCCATCGGCGGAAGAAAGGATAGTCTGTTAGCTATAATTTATCATTGCAAGTATCCCCAACGGAAAAAACAGACGATGATTTCTTATACAACTCTTTTTTCTCTCTCTCTATTACTTCGTTTTGCTTTTAGGTTTCGGTTTTCATCTCACATCGTTCATCTTTTACATCTAAGTCGGGAATTATGGAGTGGGTGTGGTTTTTTCTTCGACTTTTCCCTACTTCCACAACGGGATAGAGACTGGATGATCGATTTTTTTTACGGTGTGTTCTGTGTTTTTCGCGTTCCGTGGTTTGATTCGTTTCTGGACGTTTTGGTCCTTGTTACGTACTTTTCTATTCTGTATATGCTTCTCCGCCTACCGGATCGACGAGAACACACCTGTGTTTGACAAAAAGCACACTACCAGAGACAACAAAACATCTATACACTTTTACACAGCGAGACAGAAGAACAACAGAAAATGAAACATGCGCTTATTACAAAAACGGTTTAGTATGTTATCGCATTTACTCTACACAAAAACGGAGGGAGGGCGGCTGCTGGAAATGTTTCGTCCAAAATATATAAAAAAAATATACGAGAGGTTTGTGTGCTCACCAAAGGAAAGACAAATAACTTTCCAAGAAAAAAAACCCTGCATGATGACAAATACCATATTTTTGACTCACTCATACTTTGATATTGTTTGACTATAAAGGCTGCCATTGCCATATTAGTCCCCCAAAGGAAAAACAAAAAAAACTAACAAGGAAACCATACTAGCGTAGGAATTTTCCTATCAAACAGGAAAAGCAGGTTAGGTTTGATTTTTAGAAGCTGCAGTCAGCGCTTAACGAGATGAAAGAATCAGGTCAGTTCCTTCATTTTCGCTGACCCTCATCTAGTACTCGACTCAGAAGCTTTTCGATTTTTGTTTTGCTTCCGTTGTACGGCTCGAAAATTTTCACGTACTCCTTCTCCCTTTCCACATTTGCACCTATCTTACAATATCTATTTGATTTTGGGACTTTGTATATGCTTCTTTTGCAATCCTTCTTTCGCCATTATCGTGTTTCGGTTTGTTTTCTTTTTTTGTTGCATTTTTTTGAAGGATATTTTTCATCTTTTTTATATCTTCACCTAAAAACTATCTGCTATATATTTGCTCCGTGTCGCCAGCCTCCTGTCCAATATTTTGATATAACATGTAAATTATTTCCCGTCTGTCTGCCTCCCTTGCCTCCCCCGGGGTCTAGCGGGATTTTCGTATCGCGAGAGGAAGAATCTTTCTTTTAATTTGGGTCGACAGTGGTGTGTTGAACACGTTTTCCTAGCTTAAGAAGATAATCGTACAGGATTTCGAAAACTTTGTGGTAGGATGGAAAATTGGGGATTCGATTTTCTCTTCTGTTGTTGGTTACATAGCTTGAAAAATTAGTACACTCCAATTGAATTGCCGATGTG
This sequence comes from Anopheles sinensis, assembly GCA_000441895.2. Lineage (NCBI taxonomy): Eukaryota > Metazoa > Arthropoda > Insecta > Diptera > Culicidae > Anopheles > Anopheles sinensis. Next base: position 230,416 of record KE524705.1, on the reverse strand, counting down.
CGTTCAATAATGTACACACTTTGATCCCTGATGCACCTTGGAAGGCTTTCTTATGATGCTCGCCCTAATCTATTTGGCTGGGTTGAACGACTTAATCAATTCTCACTGTTGTTACTAGGAAGCAACAAAGTTTGTCCATCGAATGGTTTGAGGAGTCTCAGCAATTGTGCGGTTTGAATTTTCGTTTCCATATAAATTTTAAACGATGTACACCATCATCGCCATTCAGTTGTCAATCAACTCAAAACTCAGTTTTTCGCCTGCCCGTCCTAGTTTTTTCCTCTTTCATTTGCAGCGGTTTGCGTAGTGTGGCATCCGTACATAATTTTAATAATAGGGTGGTTTGAATCTGAAATAGGGAGAAAAAGAGAAACCATTAGATTATAGAACGGGTGTTTGATACGATAAGCAATTGAACGATAATTTGTGAAACGCATTTCGTTATTTGAAAATCTTGCTTCAAAGTGTTTAACTCTCTTCCTACTTTCCCTTATAAATTGCAATAACAAAGACCGACACATTGTAGACATGAGTCATAGGTTTTTTTAGCCATTCTAAAAATATCACGTAAGATACCAAGCCTCGATAGGGAACCTCCCTCTGCCTCTCGAGATAAAAAAGGGCAACATTAGATAAAGGAGAGGAAAGAAAACTAAAAACTGCGCGTGTGAAAGAAAAGACCAGAAAGCTTCCCAACTAAAAACCTTTATGACAATTCGCGTCTCCCACTTTCTACCTTGTTGGTTAAAGGCAAAGAGAGCTTCGATGGACGTAGGAAAAAACCGTACCACGACTAAGAAACTTCCATTTCACCGGGTGTTTCTGCGTGCCTCCGAACGATGCCAACTGAAGCACGGAAAAATGCATTCATTTAAGGGGGTGAGGGTGAAGTTGGCCCAACCATAACACAAACCATTTGGAAAAGTGAAGCCTTTCCAAACAGCAATTGCTTAATGAAAAATTAAACTAAAACAAATATGAAAACTAATTTTCTTTCGCAAAAATGCAACGACCTAATTCGGTGAAGCGGGAACCGCGTCTCGGCGAACCGTCGCCGTTTAATGGAGATTAAAATTAATGGATAACCATGTGTGCTCGTAAAACAACAGATTAACAAGAGGGACTTGTGGGTAATAAGTGGGTTTTCGATGGATAGTTGTTTTAGTAAGTAATTTATGAGCGGAAACATATTTACCTGTAGAATTTAAACAACCACTCCGTACGGGTTTGTATGCTGAGCACACAAATTGGATACGGCAGGACAAAAATGATGCACTGAATCAGCTGCTACGGTGTGTGAATTCCTTCCGCCTTCGGAAAATAGGACAGGCTGCTGATGAAATCGTCTTCCAGAAAATGCAGCACAGTACTTGATGTGCAGTGTTGCGGACGATTCGATTCCGAAGCAAATACGGAGGTATTTGGATTCTGCGTGTGATGTGATGCACATTCCAGAGGCGGCGCTAGACGTTATGATACTCCCGCTTCCATTCGCTTTACAATCATTTTTCGTCACAGCATCATTCATTCATTTCCTATCCCTCGTGTAACGAAACTGTGCTTCTTTTCGAACATCGAACATATAATGTATGCGACTAGGGTAAATATTCCTATATGATACTCTTTTCCTCATACACATGAGCATCCTTGCTCACGAGCTCGCAAGAAATTGCCGGCGCCACGCGCACCAAAAGTAGGCGACGATAAAACGGATCGGATGACATCGAAAGCAATGACGCCGATGGCGATGATGAGTGTATGAGGATGATGGATGACGGAATGGCGATGAGATGGTGGTGATGGTGGTGGCTGGACAACTGTTGTCTTGCATCATCTAGTGTGCATCCTGCGACTGGTATTGGGCAGGGAAAGGAAGAGCGAAAAAGGGGGCGAGCGGGCGAATTTCGGTGTGCAAAGAAGATGTTTGCCGACAAGCATGTGTGGTGGTATTTGACTCTGTTTTTCTTTGTTTTTTTTTCCCGTTTCTTCGCCTCCAAGGACATTTTCAATAGCTTTGTTTTGGTTCCAATCGACCGAATCATGTTTGTGTTGACTTTCGTTTACATATTTGTAGGTTTTTTTTTCTGTGCACATTATTCCTTGACACATGGGTGTTGGTTCTCGTAAAACATCTTTGACTATTTCGCCAGGCTACTTTGACCAACGTTTACGCTACTTCACGTAAGGCGCTTTGAGGAGATGGGGGATGTTTTCGATTTTGATTTCTTCTTCCTTCTCGGAGAGACTAAAACAAAAAAAGGCGACTATACCGTTGCCGTAGGTGTAAAATTCTTCCAGGATACGTCTGCCCCATCTGCGGCAATCCTCGTATTATTGCGTCTACTTTACTGGGAAGCCGGAACGGGGGAGGATAAGGTGAGACCAATGGGGTGGGTGGCGAGAAGTTGCGGGCAACAGCCCAGCCGCTCGCGCACTTCGACACACACACACTCGTCGCCTGCCAACAACAAGCCTGGCGGCGTGGGCAGGAGCAAAAAAGCACTCGGGCGTTTTGTAAAAGACGAAAAAGAAAAACGAACGAAGAAAACAAAAACGTGAAAAAGAAACAAACGGGGCGATAGATTTCCTTTAGAGGATTTTACACTTGGATTTCTTCGGCGGTATCATCGGACAGAGCACCGCCCGGATCGCCTCGTCGAACACCGTCTTCAGGCCCTTCTGCGTCAGCGCCGAACACTCGAGGTACTTCACCGCACCGATCTCCTTCGCCATGGCCAGCCCCTGCGGGTACGTGATCGGCGAGAGCTTCTTGTCGCGCAGCTTGTCCACCGTGTTCTTGTCGTCCCGCAGATCGAGCTTCGTCCCGACCAGGATGATCGGTATGTTCGGGCAGTGGTGGCGCACCTCCGGGTACCACTTTGCCCGCACGTTCTCGAACGAGGCCGGATTGACGAGCGAGAAGCAGATGAGGAACACGTCCGTCTGCGGGTAGGACAGGGGCCGCAGCCGATCGTAGTCCTCCTGGCCGGCCGTATCCCAGAGCCCGAGGTTGATCGGCTTGCCGTCGACCATCACGTTGGCCGAGTAGTTGTCGAACACGGTTGGGATGTACTCGCCCGGGAACGCGTTCGTGGTGTAGCTGATAAGCAGGCACGTCTTACCGACGGCACCGTCACCGACGACGACACATTTGATCGCTTGCATTTTGTTTGTTTGTTTTTTGTTGTTTAGTTAGTGTTGGAGGATGTTGGATTGCTTTCCTCCGCTTCGCTTTTCTCTAAAAACCGACGTTGTTTTTGTTTCACAAGTTTCCTAGTCCTTTGAGCTTTCCGGCAAGTGCGATCGTAGGACCTAAAATGGCAAACGAAAGGGATGTTAGTTATTGACAACACAAAAATGGTAATTAACTTAAATACTTATTTGAAAATTATAAATATTCATTGATAAAATCACGGCGATAAATTTGCTATAAATGGAAGAATTATTATTATTAAATCCATATGTTACTCTCGTTTCGGTTCAAAGTGCACTTCCTATGACATCCAAGGAGTCAATGCACTACAGATGAATCATCATTGTAGCGAATCGAGCAAGCTTAGCGACATCGGGGCCTACTGTTCTGAGAACTCTATCGATGGGAAAAATATACAAAACATTACCCTACAAAACGGCGCACACTATCGCTAGGAAATGTTATAATTTTCTAGCGTTTGTACAACCGGCAAGCAGAATAAGATTAATCCATCGCGAACTGCCCAAAAACAGCCCGATGCTGGTAGGTCGACGTTTTTCGCGCAGCGTAACATTTCTCGCCATCGTCGGTTGGAACTCCCTCCGATATCGGTATCGCGGAATAAAGATAAGGAAGTCTAAACTGCTGATTTCCTAGGAAAAAAAAACAATTCACGCTAACGGGGAATAAATATCGAACTCTGGAATTGTTTGCCCTCGCGTACGTACACCAGAGTACGTACATGTTCAGTGCTTTATTGCACAATATTCTCAACCTTTTGCCTAATGTTTTTTAATTATTAGCGGTTGCCAAAAATAGCACAAAATGTGTAAACAACGCGATTGAAAGTGGTTGGAAGAAGATTTTCAAGCAAACGAAGCGAGAGAGATTCCAACTACAGAACAATTGAGTTGTGAAAAGGATGACGCGCGATATTGATGATCTTGAAAAAGAAAACACACAACGGTTAAGTCATGAAGCACTGCGATGCGATGTTGTAGAATAACCTAGTTTCGTTTCAGTAAATTACCCTGTTACGTGGCTTGTTTTTAATATTCATTTCTTGGTTCAAAGATATTATCCATTTGCTTTTCCACATTTGATAACGAGTAGGGAAGAAAAAGTTTTCCCAAACCTATATTTAACACTTGAATAGTTTCACGCGGCGCCCGGAATTAAGACCTCGTTGGATTAAAGTTTTGTGTAAACTTGAAAGCCATTGTGATAAACACGTCTTGTTACTCTTATCAAAGATATTTCTTTTAAATGTTGAGAATGATTACATATTATAGAACCTTAATACTAGATTTCATCGTTTTGTAATCTTGCCCGAATGCTTTTTAGCGATTTTTTTAAGACTTTTGAAATGCGTAAGTGATTTTTTTTCAATAGCACTTGTACTTCTTGGCTATCTTATGGCATTTTTGTTTCTTTTTATGAACTTTTCTATCATTAGTTAGCTCGGTGTGAAGCAAAAAGGATTGGATCGGAATTCTTTATAAATTTTATACCTTCAAATCATTGTTGAAGCAATTTACATAATTTTTCCAATTTTCACTAAAATATGATGCATAACGATATTTAAGAACAAAGTACGATAATTAAACACAATTCCAAATACTAAAACATTTAATTTTGATTGCTACTCTTAATGCTTTACTTTTAGTAAATACACGATGAACGTTGCTGGTTCTTTAAGGGTTAATCTTCTAATAAACCATATTTTCCTTGATCATGAGGATCACACGACGCACTTGATGTTTCATTACGTGTAACTTATTGTGGTGCATATCAAAATGAAATCACAGCGACAACAAAGCAAGCCACGGCGTGATCTTGTACCAATTTTCTCCATCAATCATCCAACGACCATGAAGATCATATACAACAACAAACAGACGATGCGCTTGTATGCGTCTGTGGAATGGTCAATTGACGGAAATTAGTGCCTCTGCCTCGCTACTTTCTCCGGGCGGGAGGTCGCGGGGCAAGTGATCGTAGACACGGCCACAGCCATCCTCCATGTGTCTTCTTTGGTAGGAGCACCATCCACCATTGAATTTTGATTCGGAAAATGGGTACGTGTGGCCAGCATCCCTCCGGCGAAGGCCCTTTAATGCTTCCGATTCGATCACGATGATCGCCTTATGCGGGAAGAGCAATTGCTTAGGCAAATGAAAAACGCTTGACGACGAGTACGAGTGCACCAGCACCGGCCGTGAATGGATGAATCATTGCTCTCGCGTATTAAATGGAGTGTCCACGGAAACGATGGTGCTGGTGGCAGTTATTTTTTGTTTCCCTTTTTCCAGGAATCCTCGGTCAGATGGTGACGCGTATCAAAACAACGCGTCCGAGGGATCAACGGCTGTCCAGTTGGTCGCAACGCGACCGGGGAACGGGTAATTTAAACCGTGTTCGACTTAATCGGGAGTTACTTCTCGCATTCCAAGGCCAATCACCAAGCAAGGGGTTCCATTCGATCAGTCTGTTCGGTATGCGTGTGTGGGGGGAGGGACACCTCCGCCGGATGTCGAGCACCCGAGGGCATTGTCATTTATGAGCAGTTTGGTTGCAAACGGTTGCATTCATGCGACGCGAATTATGCGTATGCGCTTGTGTTTTTGAACTCCACATTTCGTTTGCTTCCTTCCGATCCATAGCTTCTTTTTATCGTACCAGAAACCGACATGTTCGCCTTTATGATCATGTAAAGCAACGGCAACCACAATTGGTGGCCAATGGAAGTTATGGGGTTTTCCTGCTTTCTTTTCCGTCCGCCCGCTTTCCATCGCGTCGTCCGCCGTCCATCGCAGCCCCGACTCCCTTGAACTCCGTATTTCTGTATGCTGACTCAACCAACCTCAACGGGAACGAAAACGCACTGCTTTCGTGCACATTCGTTCTGCACCACGTATGTGTAGCACAACCACACGCACGTCACCACACAACCGAGCGCGACCTGCCTGATCGAGGAGTGCGCGTTGGCGCGATCATCATGTGTGGGGAGGCCCTTTTTCAGCGTTTTCTATGTTTTTTTTTTGTCGTACATTGCCTAGCGCACTATGATTTGGAAAGCGTATTTGGAACCTTAAAATATACACATGCGAGGGAAACGCACACACACAGACACACATGTGGGGGGCATTCGTTGACGCCCGCGTTTTTCCGACCAACATCAACAATAGTATCGTCGTCACACTGAACCATCTGTCAGATGGTTTCGGTATTCCGTCATCTGGACCATTTGCGCGAGGAATGGAAGCTGGGGGGAGGGTGCGGAGTCCTGGTGGTTGGTGGGTGCAGCAGGTGACCATCAACGCCAGCGCAAGTAACATCATCATCATCACCGCCGTCCGCCAGATCATTCCAATCCACATACGCTACAAGAACAGACAGTTATGATTGGGGGATGGCAATAGGGGCGAAACGAAACGCAGGACCTTGAAAGACCGGAACTGAGCAAGGCGAGACGGAGGAGGTGGAGAATGAGGAGCATAAATAAGGATCGAGAACGATCGGGGCACGGGGCCGGTAAGCACCAGCTGCTCCGAGCAAAACTCCGATGAAAATCCTATTCTCAATCCGCGGCCTACTGAGTGTTGTTTTTTTTCTTCATTCTTCTTCTATTTCGATCGTTACCACACACATTGCACGAGAACACTCACACACACACAACCAGGCATAGTTTGGCGAGCGAAATCTCTATTGCCGCTCGACGCCACCCCCGTCGTCTTGTTGCCGTGACACAGCACAACTCCCTCCACTGAACCAACTGATTCCGGAACCTCGCGAAACCTTGGGCACCGCGCGCACTCCGCTCCGGCTCCGGATCATACCGCACGTACCGGCAACCACACCACCAGCAGTGTCACACCCGACACTTTCGCATGTGTATGCGAGTGTGTGTGCGTGCGTATTAGTGCTACGGAGCCTGTATGAATGCGTGTGCATACACGGACAACGTTGGACGGGACGGGCAGCAGCAGCTATTCTGCCAGGGAGCGACGACGACGGGGATGACGGTGTTACGTTGTTTCGCTTCATTGTCGCGCCTCCTCCGCCAACTGTATGCCACTTGTATGTTTCATACTTTTTTCACCGAAACGAGAGTAACACCGAGATGGAAACTGAACGGGGGTGGAACAAAAACTCACTTTGCTTCCTTCCGCACACCGTGATTGCTGCTCTGCTACTGCTGCTATACACTGTCACCCCGCTTTCGAGCCGTGATTAGGGATGAGTATGAGTGTTGATTTGACTGCTTCTTATTCCGTTTTTCCTTCGGCGGCTGTTACTGCTGCTACTGCTGCTGCCTACTACTGCTGCTCCGGCCGCTGGTGCTGTTTTGCGCACACAGCGAGGAAAAACTGCACACGACCGCGGCGTTATCTATGCGCCTCACACACCACGCGTCACTGTATTCGCTGCCCCGTACTATTTCCACTTTTATCGGCCGCTCGGAGTCGTTTTCTTCTGCCCCGAAAAAGCTCACTTCACCATTCGTTAGTTAGCACTTTTTCACTTGCACACGTACCGTCAGCCTCGCACCGAGCGTCGCACAGAAACACACTTCTGGATTCTACAGAAGCGTTACCCTACACACGGCCACTTTACTTGCTGCTGCTGCTGCTGGTGGTGATGCTGCTGCCGCGGAATCGCCTGCTCTTTTCCGTACTCTGCGCGGGGGGAGGTCTGATCAGTCGAATATATTCGTGGATACGTCGAACGACTGACAATCAGCACCGAGTTGGACGAATTGGTCGGGGCCGAGGTTGTTACTAGGGAGGTTACGTCAGGCGGCACATTTTGACAGATAAACAGAGCGCCATCTTGGAATTCGCGATACCTTCTTCTTCTTCTTCTATTTTACGAGCTAGGATATATCCTCCTGTGCAGGGTCACCCCTCCACATTCAGAGGCATACTTGCTCTTTGGTAGCTTTGACAGTTATGCCATATTGCTTTGTTATGTGCGTGTTGTAGGTGTGTGTTTATATGGGTTGATGGAGAGGTTTGTTGGTTTGACGATAGGATGAGCTGTTTTCCGCAAGGTTTTCTTATATTTTGATGTTGTTTGAGTCCAGGAACTTGATTATTTCTTTAACTGTTTCTCCGGTTTTGTCCTTCCAGTGTCTTGCCAGTCTATCAAAAGTGCAGTATTTGCTGTTTGCTCTTTCTGTTTCGTATTTTTTACAGTGAAAAATCATGTGTTCCCCAGTTTCTGGCGTTTGGCAAGTGGCACAGTTCCCTTGTGGAATTAGTTTCATTCTAGCTAGCCAGTAGCTTGAAAGATCGTGACCAGCTAAGATACGGTTTGCGGTTTTGATTTCGTGCGCTGTAAGTGGGATGCCGTGATACCAAGGTTTGGCTTCAAACTCTGGTTGGAACCTTTCGAATTTCTTTCCTTTATCTGCGCAGGTTGATCTGTACCAGTCTTTGGTTTTCTGTATCATGAGTTGTTTGGCGGCGTGAGTTGCATCATCATAAGAGTACTTGTTTCTTATAGTATTTTCTGCTGTTGTCCCTTCTTTGGCAAGTGTGTCTGCCTTTTCGTTGCCCATAATGCCTATGTGGCTAGGGATCCATCGAATCTGTGCCTCTATCTGTTCGCATTTTTTAAGGATTCTGTAGCATCCGTCCTGGATGTATCTTTCTTCTTTGGATTTTTTAAGTATTTGGCATGCTGATTTGCTGTCTGTAAGAACGGTTGGTCTCCAGGTTTTTTGTATGATTGCTATGTCAAGAGACTTTTCTATAGCTATCAGTTCGATTGATGTAATTGGGACCTCATTTTTTATATTGTATGCATATTGTTGGTATGTTTGGTTTGGGAATTTTAATGAAAACTCCGATGCCACATCCCTCTGCTGTTTTGCTGCCATCTGTGTGGATTGTTGTGTGAGATTTCTCTGTGTTGGCTATTTCTTCCCTTATTATCCGTTTCATTAATTCTTGTTGAAGCTGGTCTCCTTTTTCTAAACCTTCTATCTCGTCTCGAATAGGTGTGTTCCCTTCTAAATCGTTTAAGCTGACCCCGGATAGATTGTTTATGATGTTCCAGTGTTCTCTGTAGACCTTTTCTGTGAAGAGCCCCTTCCGATTTGTGTTTAGCTCAATATTCCTTAGCTGTTTTGCATTTATTTTCGAGTGCATTATGTTTTTGAATGTTTCTTTTGCCGTTATGTATTCTGCTCTAAACCCTGTGGGGATTTCGCCCGTCAAAGCCATTAGTGTGTTTATAGGTGTGGATTTAGTGCAACCGGATACTCTTCTCAGTGACTGGTTTATGACTCGGGTGATGTCTTTCTTTTTGTTTTTTCGTGCAATTGTTGTAGTACGAGACTCCGTGTTCTAGGGTCCCTCTGATTATTGCCCTATGCGCTGTTATAGTTTTTTTCGGGTTTAGGTTGTTTTTGTTATTGGCTATCATCTTTAGTGCGTGGAGTCTTTTCTGCGCCTTATTGATGGTTTCTTGCACGTGTTTGTGGAATTTTAAATTTCCATCGATCCAGGCACCTAGGTATTTTATGACAGTTACCTTCTCGATTTGCTTGTTTTGTATCCTTATATCTAGACTTTGGTTTTACTTTTGGTCCGAATAGCATGAATTTGGTTTTTTCTGCGTTTATGGCAAGCTCGAGGAATTCAATTTCCTCTAAGAAGGTGTTTGTCGATTGTTGTAGTTTTCCTTGTAGCTCCCTTAGGTTGTCTCCTGTTTCAATAAGGCAGAAATCGTCGGCATATTGTATAAGTTTTGTCTTTCCTTGGCTGTTAATTCTTTGGTGTAGCTGCTTCGTGTAAATGTTAAAAAGTGCCGGGGATAGTACGTCTCCCTGAGGGAGTCCATCGGATATGAGTTTTTTAATTTTTTCCTCGCCTACAGTTATTGTTATTGTACGGTTGTTTAGTAGTGTAGCTACCCATCTGGTTAGGTCCATTGGCATTCCATTTTGTTCCATAATTTCTATTAGCTTATCCGTTCTTACGTTGTTGTATGCGTTTGTGAGGTCAATAAATATGATACCTGTTAGTTTCCGTTGCGAGGTGTTATTAGCTGTTTCAGTTATGATGTAGTTTACAGCTTGGTTTATGGACTTGTGTTTTTGGAAGCCTATTGATGTTTCCGGAATTACGTTGTTTTGTGCACATATGTTGTTGAAGACTTCTAATGCAGCAGTGTTTATAACTTTGGTAATAGTTGGTAGAAGCGAAATAGGTCTGTAGTTTATGGGGTTGCTGGGGTCTTTTCCAGGTTTGGGTATTGCTATCACCTTGATGTTTTTTAGATTCTTTCTTAGAACACCCCGTCTCCACATGTTGTTTGCCTCTTTTATTAGTACCTCTTGTGCTTTGGCGTTTAGACATCTTAGCATACCGTATGTGATTTTATCTTCTCCTGGGGCGTGTATTTTTTTTCGTTTAGTATGTTTGTCCACTTTCTTTTATTGAGGATATTTTCTGCTATGATTCCTTGGTACGGGTGCTTGTTTCCCTTGCGATTCTTTTTGAAATGGGTATTTAGAAATGTTTTGGCAGCTTTAACATCGTTATGTATTATGTTATCCTCTGTTTTTTTGCTTGTCACTCCTTCAAGGTTTCGGATCATGTTCCAGATTTTTTTGGACGTTGTGTCTGTGTCTATTTGTCCAATTGCTTCTTCGTATTTGAAAGCTTTGTATTCTTTTTTTCAAATTTGAATTTTGCTGTAGCCCTTTTTAGTGATATTTCGTTTTCTTGCGTTTTGTTGTTGTTGAGAATTTTTCTTGTTCTGTTCTTTTCGTTCCAGGCCCTTTCTGTGTGCACGTTCCACCAGATCTTTGGTTTGTGTTTTGTTTTGTACTTGCATTTTTTAAGTATTCCCTTTAGTTTGTTACAAATTAAACCTGCAGACGCGTTTTGTTGTGGTGAATAGTTCCGGATTTCTTCGTGTAGTTTGTTTTGATTTATCCTTATTTTTCCTTGTCTAATTTGTAGTTCATTAATATCCGTCAATATGGTTTTGTGGCACGAGGTGCCCATGTGGTGGTCGCTTACCCTCCTCGTACTTTTCCATATAAGGTCTTCGGTGATAATGGTTAAATCTATCGCTGTGTTTCTTCTTGATGTATCAGTTGGTATGTATGTCGCTTCGTAGTTGTGTAGGAGATGGAAGTTTGTATCATTTAATTTTTCTAGCAAAATTTTTCCTTTCCTGTCATCCCAAGGGTTTCCCCAATTCGTGTGATGACAGTTAAGGTCCGCTGTTATGATGGTCATCCTCTGATTGTCTTTCATTAATATGTCCAGCAATTTTTCAAAGTTTTGTATTGTTGTTGCTGGTGCTGCGTAGACAGTGCATACTTTTACTTTTGGTTTTATGGTTTCAATGATTGTGTACTGAATCTCGGGGCATATGTCGGTGGCCGTTATTGTGTTGTACTTTATGCCTTTTTTGATGCATATGCATGTTCCCCCGTATCCATCATCGCGGTGTGTGTATACTATGTTATAATTAGGGATGCTGGGTTTTCTCTTCCCTTCGCTCGTCCATGTCTCCATAATGCACGCAATTTCTATCCCCTGTGCTGATAGTAATCTAAGCAGTTCATCTTTGTTTTTCGGTAGGCTAGTAATGTTGGTTTGTAAAATGCTGATTTTTCCCATTTTTTGTCGGTGTTGTGCTTACAGAGTTTTTGCTAACAAAAATGCTGAAACCACCCGACGGCCAAAACTCTTCTTTTTCTCTTCTTTTGCTATCTAGAGCCCTTTAATTGCTTAAAGGGTCTGAAGCTCTGTTCCCTTTTCCTTTCTTTTACTCGGTTTTCTTGCTCGGAGGTGGGGATTTGTTTCGCGGTCTTTTTGTGTCTTGTCCCGTCGTTTCCACTTCAATTACAGTGCAGTCGTTAGGGAAGTAAATTATGTTTTGTGGGCTGTTATTGGGAATAGTCTGCGCGTCATTTTCTGCTATTGGTGAAGCACGGTTTGTTGTGGCATTTACTGTTTTTGTAATGTTCGGTTTAAGTGTTGTTAGGCTTGTTAATGTGCTTGGCCCGGGTGCCGTTGTAGTGGTGGTTTTTTCAGGCTGCTGCATCGGCTGTTTTCAGGCTGCTGCAATTCGCGATACCAACAAAACGATTCACAAAGTTTTAAATCATTTCTATAACATTACTTTGAAAAACATTGAATTTGGGTCAGCAGTAACAGCAAACATATTATTCCACTCAAATTTTACACTCCTATCGAACTTATTTATAATCACCGACGATTTGCAGAACAAAATTCGACGGAGTTGATTTTTCTTGGACTTGTCAAAATCAAGGTAAAGAGACATAAGTAAATACAAGTACTGCTTCGTTGCAGTAACCTTGAATCTATTACCGGTATTTTGAATACAGCATACTTTTTTCATCGGGCGAGGCACTGTTTTGTTTTGGCTTGACTAAATTTGTGTACCGCGTAAACAAAAACGAGTATAAGCGGACGTACAGTGCTTTAATCTGTTTATTTAGTTATTTTAAAGTAAGGTCTAGTTGAGTGAGGCAACCCAAACATGTCCCACTTACGGCAGTGCTGTGTGCCGTGCTGCAAAAACGAAAAGTTTTCCCTGGTTCACAAGTTTCCGTCGGACAACGAGCGGGCCGAGCGCTGGCGTCAGGCGTTGACCATCGACAACTTCCTCGGGATGCCGATCGAGGTAATCCGGAAGCGGTACTTTGTCTGCTCGCGCCACTTCCGCGATTCGGACTATAAAAACAAAGCCTCGCGGAGCCTCAACACGACGGCGGTGCCGTCGATCAATCTGTTCGCGCTGGACGCACCGGAGGGTTTGAGAAGAAAAATACCGTCTCCCGTGCGGCCCCCGATGGTAGCCTACTTTCGTGCCAGCGGTTCCGGTGTGACGGAGCAGGCGGAGCAGGAGGTGGCTCTGATAGAGGCGTTGGAAGAACCACCGGAGCATCACCATGAGCAAGACGATAAGACACTGGCCGAGTTTATCAAGACGGAGGAATTTATTCAGCAGCACGATCAGCAAAGTGATAAATCGTCATCGATAACCTACGAGCTGAACAATTTTATCGATGATAGTTTTACCAGCGATCCCACCATCACCATGACAACCATCACGAAGGGCGACCTGCTTGAAGCGACGCCTACAGCCACCGATTTAAATCGAGATCTTACCATTCACTCGCCGTGCAGTGTGGCGGGGAAAAGGGCGCTACTTAAACGGCCTCATTCGAGCATTTCCGTGGACGTTGTTACGGTGCCGGTTAAGACTGTACCGCAAGGAAGCACACCACCGACACCCTCGCCTGGAAAGCAGGGCAGATTTTTCCCTCCCCAATCCCCCCTACTGGTGCCCGTTCCCACCACCAGCGAACCGATCGTATTAAAGCGGGTCAAAATGGCTCCCTTCGTGAAGGAACGTAAGCAAATTACGACAAGTTGTGCAATGACGCAAACGGACGATTTGCAGACGAGCACTGATAATGGTCAGAACGAAGCAGAAAACCTGGAGGGGGAGCAGGACCAGGAGCACGAGGGTGCCGAGAATGTTCCCGTTGCGTCGACCCAGTCAACCAAAATCCTTGCCCTGCTGGAATGTACTCCGGAGAACCTACAGCGATTGCAGAAAAAGCTGATCGATCAGGGAGGCGCACTTTGTTTAGACGAACGATTACTTCATCTGGACGATGAGGATGAAGCCGTCCGAGAAGGAGACAAAGGTCAGTACTCATCATCGTCATCGATCAGTTTAAATAACTTTTTAGTACCTGACCCAGAATGGTAAGTGTATCGCTCAGCCGATGATAATGTGTCGGCGATTGCGCTTAAAAATGGCACGCTTTAGTCTTGCGACTATGGCTGGCTTATCAAATCCAGTGGCCAGGGCGGAGAGGTTTGGTGGGCAATGTTGAGATAGACCCATAGCGTGTTACATTAATCCGACAGATCTTCTCCTATCGCACTACCGGGACTGCTCCGGTACTTTTCCACTGGGCTATACCTTTCATTAATAATCGCCGGTCGGCGTGTTCCTTCGAATCATTTGTAGCAATGGCGCCGAGCAAAGCGGACGACAAGTCGAAGTTCCTCACGATTCGCAACGCGCAAACGCAGGCGACGACCTCGGTGAGCTACGTCTGGTTGCGCGATCACTGCCGATGTGCCGAGTGCTACAATGCCACCACCTTCCAGCGATCGTACACGATCCTGGACCTACCGCTGGATATTGAGCCGGAGTCGTGTAACATTAACAACGAACGGATCGATATTACCTGTAAGTCAATAAGAAAATGTTTAATTCTATGTCAGATTAATATTTCATAATCGATTGCAGGGAAAGATGGGCATCAGTCTACGTACGATTTGAATGATATTTTCGAAAATAATCTCGACACGTATCGGAAGCGGTTGGCGGAGCGTCGTTCGCAGCTCGTCCTCTGGGATCGGGCGCTTATCTCCAGCGTTAGCAATGGCTCCACCAAGACGTCCGGCTTAGCACGTGTTACGCTGAACGAGCTGCTCTGCGAGGACGACGTGATGCGGCAGGTCGTCCGCAGCCTCGTGACGTACGGCGTCGCGTTCATCACCAAGGTACCGCCGAATCAGCAGAGCACCGAGATAGCGGTGAAGCGTATTTTCCCCATCCATCGTACGCTGTTCGGAGAAATGTGGACGTTCAGCGATACGATGGACCACAGCGATACGTCTTACACGAACGCGTACCTTGGACCGCACACCGATAACACGTACTTCAGCGACGCCGCCGGACTGCTCGTCCTGCACTGCATCCAGTTCAATGGGACCGGTGCGGAATCGATCCTGCTCGACGGGTTCGAGGCGACGGAGCGCCTCCGTAAGGCCGATCCGGACGCATTCGAGCGGCTCTGTAGGTATCCGCTGGAGGCGGAGTACATCGAGGAGGACAAGCACCATCGGTACGTGGCACCGATCATCCGGCGGCATCCATGCTCGTCCGTCGACGATCCGGACGAGAGTATCGTCGAGCAGATACGGTTCAATCTGTACGACCGGGCACCGCTGAGGACGCTGCCGCCCGAAATGGTGCCCCAGTTTTACGCGGACTATCAGCAGCTGGCGCGCGAAATCTCCAACGAAGAGCTGCACTGGAAGTTCCAGCTTACGCCCGGGACGGTGATGATATTCGACAACTGGCGCCTACTGCACGGCCGGATGGCGTACCGTGGGAAGCGCGTCATGACGGGATGCTACGTGGCGCGGACCGAATTCCAGAGTGTTGCCCGAACGATGGGGCTTATCGAGTGATTTATTTTTAGAAACCCTGCGACGACTGCGTGTTGGAACAGGAGGACGATCAAAACGATCGAGTCCGTTGAGGTCGGATTGCACATAATTTTTTTTATAATCTCTTTAAATGGTCGAGCAACAAGGGCAATCAAATGTTCATTAACACTTTTTTGATGGGCGCTTGTTCCCCAAAAGTTGCTACTGTCACGAGGTCAGCCGAGGCTTCTTTTGCCGTCCTGGAAATTTAAGTGTGCGTGTATCGATTTATGCTATGCGCCGTTTTCGCTAACTGTTTTTTCTTTAATTTTCATTGTGCTTCCTACAAAGCATATGCAAAGCAATTGAAACGTTAACAACGAATCTAGCGAAAAAAGGAAATGTTTAATAACGCAATGGTACGCGTGCATCGGTGCGCCACGAATATGTCCGTCTGTCCTGTCGTCAACGTGCAGTGAAATTACCATGAAGATTTTCGTAGCCCGTCGACAAAGTGTTAATAAATGAATAATGAGTGAAAATACAGTGGAAATATTCTAAATTAAATGCATAGCTAATGACTTCTATCTAAACATAAGATAACATCATTGATTCAATTGGTTGCAGTTCCATGTCGAAAAACGACGCATATTCATCGAGAAGTATATTCTTCATGCAGGAGGATTCATTTCACTCTGGACTGCCGATTTTCTACGGACGAATTTTCCTCGTCGGTTTATCGTTTTTAGGATTCTGGTACTCTCGCACGCTCGGAACAATCTATGTACGGAAACAATTGTGTGTTAAGGTATAAATTAAAAAGGCTGTGGGGACTCGTGACGGAAGAGCGGTAGCACCGGTTAGAAAATCGGCTCATTACCTTTGACGGCGTGGATTCGAATTCCAACCGAGACCGGACCCTCCTCTGTACGAGAGGAGTGACTATCCATGTACACAAGGGAAAAAGTCTTGTAAGCCCTTCATGGAGCAGGCATGACCGAAGACGGTCGTAACGACAAGAAGAAGAAGAAGTGGTCTACTACCACTCACCTCACTTCTCCATGCTAGTATAGTTTTCTATTGAAAAAATCGTTTCTAAATCCCCATATTTTAAAAAAATAAAAAAAAAAATGCTTGTATGAACAACATAGCTCAGTGTTTTTAAAACAACTGTTTGTGTTCTCTTGCACATCAATGGATTATCCTCGGATTTGTTTTATTCGCGGTTACCATAGCAACCTTTACCGCCGTTGAATTGGAGTTTCATTTTAGTAAATTGAATGCAAAAAGAACTCTTTTCTTCTTTTTCCCTTGAACTGGTCCTGGTCTTTAGTGAAAGACCTATAAGATTGAACTCTGCCGTGGTGAGCTATTTATACTTTACTTTGTATTTATACTTTACTGTTTACTGTGTATTTATACTTTACTAACTTTGTACCAGATGAATATTCAATCATTTATTTTCTAAACACTTTTACACTTTCACACACTTTTATCAAGTTGTATCTAACAATGCTGCCTGGGTAAATACTTAAAGATGAAAAATGCACACACAAAGGCACACTAATATTCCAAGGAGTAATAAATCGGCCTGGGTTGTACGTCCAATCCCTCCGGACGAGGTAAGATCGAAAAACTGAACCTGCACGAAGATTGGCACTCGCACCTCTTCGTCCCGCCGGAAGCGCAAATTAACACGAGGCCCAAACACCACCTCGCCGGTGTGCAGTATGGCCTGATGGCGCACGTCATGTACACGCTGGCGCGCATAGTAGAACCGATAGTCCACATTAATCAGCATGTTGCTGCAGGTGAAGTAATCTTGGCCACCTTCGTGCGTAGTCGACGTATCCGTATCGGAACCCGGTTGCGCCTCAGCAATCACATTTACCGAGCGAAGCTGAATCCAGTCGGTAGTTTTGTTGATCGGATTGCCATATTTCGAGAGGTACAGATTGAGGTTGTCGTATCCGTCGGAAGTTTTGCGCACACCGTGAAGCAGATGGTCGTACAGCTTTTCCTGAAGCTGGCGGCAAAGTTGGGTGTAGTTCTGGGTGGACTCCGTGCTAACGTTCCATCCCCCCTCCACTAGCACGAAGTTGCACCGTTGCCAACAGTCCACGCCAAAATTGATCGTTTGGTAGGACTCGTCCGTCAGTGTACAGCGGTTAGCCTTGCTTATCGGTAGTCGCAGACGAAAGGATTCATCGGGAAGTCGTGTTCCATTGGTGAAGTAGGCGAGCATGGGTTTAAGGGGGCGCTCGGAAGGTACATTTGGTTCCGAACCGCCTGTTTTGAGTGTTCCATTCCGTCCTAGTTCTAGGTGCGACACAATAAGAGGTTTCCCGATCAGATACCCCAGGTTTCCACTAACCGAGCGCGTCGAATTACTGTGCTTTCGAGACGCTACGGGGAACTTTACGGCCACCCGTTGCCACACGGATGTATCCATCCAGGAATCTGGCGTGTCAGGGTGACAGAACAACTTCATTCTCACCTCCAGTAGGTGCGTATAGTTGTTAAAAAAATCTATCTCTAACCTATCACAAGAACCCATGCTACCGACATCATCTTCAAGGAAGTCCACTGTGGTGTCCGATGTGGCGTTGGACGTTGTGTTGATATTGTGCGCAGAGCAGTTCCATCCGGTGCCAGTTTCATCCACCGAGTGGCACACGGATAAGGTAACATTAATACAGTCCTGCTCCTCCACGCAGTAGTGTTCCATGACGGTGGATTTCTTGGGTGTTCGGAAGAACCTCACCGATCGATGGTGCTCCACAAAGGCACGATTGAATGCCACCAGTTCTTCCACCGTTCGCCGGCATAGGTTGCTGCTTTCACGGAGGAAACGCACTGGCTGAGTTATCTGACAGACACTATTGGTCAGAGAGTAAGGGAGGTCTGGAACGAAACGAAACGAAGTGATGACACAGGCTTCAGGAGATTACTAACTTCAAAGTCTGCCTACCAAACACTTGAACAGTCTCGCTGGTTTCATTGAAGAAGTACATGGTATCCCCTACTCGGTAATGGTCAATCCGGATGTCGTTCGGTTCGGTTGCGTCGACCGGAAACACATCCTTCCACTTGAACCTGGTAGCATCTGGGAGTCTTTTCGGATCATAATACTGTAGGAAAACGAGACGATTCAAGACTTTAGTGCACGTCGTGGTCTTCTGAGATTTCAAACATACGCTCTCATCTCCCTCCTCGTGGATGGGCTCGACGAGACAGAACAGCCCTCCCTGGACACGGCACGACTGTAACCCTTCGTCGTGATGATACTCGTCCCGGTGCAGTTGCTCCTCGTCGCAATGGAAGGCTTTCAGGATGGCCTCGTTACAGTCAATGTCGCAACAGCAGTTTACATCGCAGGTATTGATCTGAGAAAAATGTTAAATCAAGGTGGGTCTCCAATAGAAGAACATTTTCCAGTGGAACTTCCTTCGAGCCATACCTTCAGATCACACTGACAGAAGTATCCCCTCGGGACGAGCTTGGCCGCACGGCCTTCCTTGAGTGGTGGAAACGTTGGATCGAAATCGATCGACATGGTGGAATCAACGGTAGTGGCCGTAGAAGTTGTTACCGCCGGTACGGTGGATGGCGTGCTCTCCGTAGTAGGCACAGCAGTCGTTGATGTTATGTTACTTGGAGCTGCAGTAGTAGGCCCTGAAGTTCCCAAAGTAGTAGATCCTTCTATAGTTGTTGGTGTCTCCGTGGTTGTAGTGCTGACATTATTCGAGTCGGTTGTATTCTTAACGTTTATCTTGGATAGGTCGATCTTCACGAATCGCTGCACGTTTCGATCATCTTTCGCATCGATGACTACAGCTAGCAGCAGCGTGATGTACAACAACATCACACAGGAACCGAGGGTTACCATAGGAACCGAGGCGTGCCTTCGCCTTCTAGTAGAGTTCGACGCCATACTCGGCGAAGTTCTTGAACACCAGCATAAGCTCCAACTCGACCGTGCCAGCCGACTTTGTCAGCAGTTTGTACCGCTCGATGCCGGAGAACGCAATGTCACTTTTGGCCAGTGCGAACCCACCCGTATGGAACCGCTCCCTAACGGCGTCGGTCGCACGCGCTGAGGACACCTTCCACGTGGCGATCTCCACCCGATGGTGACCGGGTCGGGCTGGGACGAACCCAAAACCGTACCCTACCGGCCAGTACTGTCGGAGTGCGTTTACGGCGTACAGTTCCACGTGCAGCTTCGGCCAACCCTGCAGACCCCGGGTGGCGAGATGCAGATCGATCGGTGTACAGAAGTCGGACCGCTGCTCGATCCGGGCCGTACTGCAGCACGATTGCCCTTCGGCGTGGCCCTCGACGACCTTCCAGTTCGAGCCGAACTGGACGCTCCAGCGGCAGAACAGGTTCGGTTCCTCGAAGCCGATGGCCGCACTAAGCTCGCCGATGATGTGCAGCTCCGCCATCAGGCGCCCTTCGGTGCCATGCAAGAAACCCGGCTCGGCACTGGAGTAGACTTACCAAGGATGGATAAATCCAATAAAATGCGGACTAGAAACGAGCGTTCAAAGTGTACTCGGGAGGAAAATGGTCCGTCAACTGAACCCCAAACAAGGACTGCTTTGTGGTTACCGAGCGATACCAAACATTGCGTCTCCCAGGGCAACCGGAACATGCTGTCATAAGGGGGTACTCGTTTTACTGTGAACTTGAAAACAAACATTCAAACAATTATCAGTTCGTTGTGCGCTTTATTTCAAAAGCAACCAAATATATAATTTGTTTTAGTTGGGTCCTTTAATTCCCTTCCATTAGCTGCAAAAAATTTGAAAAGTTGAAATAAACCATCAGTTTTACTCCAGTCCATAATTGTTTAAATAACTACAGGATATTCGCTTCAAGAAAAGTCCATCGTTTGTGACGAAATTTGGCGCGAAGAAGTTTATTTCTCACCTGAGGTCACAATTGCAAGTCGAATACAATTACGGTACGAAGCATGGCTTAATCAATCGTCAGAAAATACAATTAGCGACTGGTGCTAAGTATGTAACTGAGGGCCTGACTGATCACCTGACACGTCTACCGATAACCTAGTCAGTTGATTGGAATAAGTGCATTGCCCTATCCTGCGTTGATAGCAGTACAGTTGGGGAAAGCCAACGAATCATGGAGGAGTAATTTATTATACAGAATAAATCATACCATTTTGTAATGCTATTTAATCAAACAGTTTCACCAAGTCTAATGAAACCAATAATTAATTGGTGTTATCCTGTAGAAATCTCCAACTAATTTATAATTTATTTTATTTGTATATCTTTTTTTCTATTTTATAGTTTTCATCAGTCAAAAAAGAAAAACTTACCACAAACAGAAAGATGGATTTTTTCTCACAGAACCCAAAATAATGACTAATAATAATACAAAGAGACACACGTGTATGGTAAATGAGTTTTTTGTTCAGTTTTTTACTATCCTGCGTTTATTTCGAATGATTATACTTGTTGTAGTAATGGTTGTTTTGCTTGTCTTTCTTGCGATATTGAGAAAATTTAAGCTTGAGTTTTGAAGAACGATTGAAAAAAATATATACTCTTTTTTCTTCTTCTGGCTTTCCGCTGGTAATTTATCTTGTTTTTCTTACCCAGTCTTATACGCTTGCTCCGTGCTATCGCGTCGCTACTTTTAACGAGCGATCTCTCTCTTCTTTTTTTTATCCCATATTGTTTTGTCCAATTCTCCAGTTTTCTCCGGCGGGGAGCAAATGTTTCCTCTAACAGTAAAACAATTCATTGCTACGCGTTGTTGATTGCATATTTTAGATTATGTGTTACTTGCTTTTAACCACAGCTCGATCCGTTAGTTTTAGTTTTAGCCAATGTTGGTTTCCCCGCCCCTTCCTTCCCGTTTTTTCGCCCCGTTTTATGTCAAGTGGCTATACTTGTGGCTTCCTTCGTTCCATTTTGTATTATTTATTTCTTACCTAACGTTCCCTCAACTATGTACACTACTACACCACTTTATCGACTACAGCCTACGCTTATCATTGTGCTAAAAAAAATGGGGGTTGGTTTTGGGGTTACATGGGCTCTGATTAATCTGCCTTAATGCAGTGAGTATTATCAGTTGCTAAGTATATTACGCTACGAGAAAATAGTGTCACTCGAGAGAACGCGAGTGGTGGTGCAGAAGATAACGTTTCACTCGATGTTCGATACATGGCACACACGCACGCACGCACACACGCACTTTGGGCTCACACAGTCAAAGAATAACACGCAAACACATTGTTTGTCACCCTCCCTTGGTTTGTGGGGGTGGGGGACGACCACAAACCACCCCATTTTGTACCGATTTTGCGCCAGGATTAGGTTTGCTCTATTGCTTATAGCATTCCCTGCTGCGGGAAGCGGATTGTTGAAATGTTTAAAAGTACGCTTTGTTCTGGGGATACGCTTCTGGGCGGGGATTATGTTTCCTATTTACACCGGTACCGACCTTTTTATCAATTCATCCGTTTCATTTTTCAATCGAATGCTTCCTGTACCTTTCGACGATTGACTATGTTCGCATGCTTTCGCGAAATCACTAATGCTTTTTGTTACATTTAAACTTGGTAGGAGGAACCCTCCTTTGCCCCCCCTGTGCCTATCAACTCCTTCACGTGCAAGAACTAAATTATAGCTACCAATATCAACGAAAGTAAAGCTTCATTTGATTAGTTGACTTGTATCAAACACCCCTTTCATCCTTCGTCTGTGCTATTTTCGGCGGGAAAAAATTCCTATGCCCCCCCCCCGGGAGGAAATCTTTCTCGATTTTCCTCCCGCCTAGTATCCTACTACATTCATACTATCGCACGTAATACCTGCGCTTACACTTCACGAGTCGACGACGACGTATGACTAGCAGTTTAGTGTGTTTTCATACTACTAAATCCACCTCGAAATGAGATTCTCATTCAATTACTACTACCGAACTGGGCCACCACTGTCAGCACAACTCTTTGGCACAGTTCTTTGCGTATACCACGAACGTAATGTTGTATAGAGGGGTTTTAAGATAGCCTTATGGAAAAAAACCCCTGGGATTAAACGATCCCGTGTGTTGCGTTCCTTTTGTGCGCTTACATAGATTCGATCGCGTAGCATTTCAGACTCGCGATCCGCGACCGGGAATGTTAAATATCAATATGAAAATATTGCACCCGTGATCGTACGATCGGTGCTAGAGCCGATAGGGGGAGGAGGGAAAGAAAAGGAGAAAATGATTGGCGATCAACCATAAACCTCAACGAACGTACCGGTCTCATCCGGCTGGTAATTTGTTTTACCCGGCGTCTATCTAGTCGAACGCAACCGTAAGAATCACCCTCTTCGCGTCTATTTAAGGAACTTAAAGTAAAGCTTCCATTTGATGAAAGAATAATACCTTACTCTCTCACGAATGAACGAATACGCACACACACACACACAAACCTAGTCTCAGATCACACTCTTTAGTGTCCCCTCCATTCCACCAACAAGCCACCAGAACGCCTTTACTAATTGGTAGGTCACATATTTTGGTCACATAGAGTCGCTAAATTTTAACACGCGGTGAATTTAAAAACCAACTTATACGTACTATATCCTCTAATGATCGGTGACTTTTGCAATGTCGTATAATTGCTGCCTATGTCCCTTTAGGACACACAGACTTCCTTCCACCCCGTGCAGCGTTATTACTACTTTTAGCGCTTATACTTCTCGTCACATCACATATGCCAGATCCTAACTAACTACTTATTTACAATCTAATTTTGTTTACACCTTTCCACGATCGCGCATTTCCTTCCCGGTCGTTTAATCGAATCTAAATATTGCCTTCCGTTTTTCCATTCATGTATGCTTCCACCTTTTCCTGGATTTATCTTGTTTATCTCATTGTTCGCCATGCCGAACCCGATCTCTATTGGTTGTCCTGATAGATCATCGTTTTTTTCGTTTCTAATTTTATGTGAAGGTGATGGTACGATGCGCCCCAATAATAGTTTTAATCAACGTTTCGAAGCAAGAAGAATAGTTTGAAAAGGTCTCCAAACAAGGTGAGGTTAAGCAAATTCCCTTTTTAACACGGGGTTCGACAGTAGTTTCGATAAAGTGTTCTTTTAAAAGTCTTTTGTTAAAATCCGGTACGAAATGGATCGTCGATTTGGCTATGCCGGGGTCGTACGATCACCTTCAATTAATTCCTCCACACTTTCGTAGCTCTCCTGCCGGTGGGATGTCTCCCGTTCCGCCGTTCAACCCCCGCCACTCTTAGTGACGAACTCGTGCAGTATGTCGCACGCCATCTCAATGTTGTTCCGCGAGATGCCGAGCGCCGTAATGACGTTCTCCTTCGAGTAGCCCTCCTGCATCAGCCGCGCGATGTACTCCAGGTTGATGTTTTCGTACGGCACGTTCGAGTTGTTGTTGTTGTTCAGCGCCGAGTTCGCGATCGAGCCTCCGGCGAGCACCTGCATCCGCAGTTCGCCAACATTACCGCCATTGCCCGGTGGACCGCTGGAGCTGGAAAGGTGGTTATTGTTGCTACTACTGCTGCTGCTACTGCCGGACACATTGGCCACCATCGTGAGGGCTGCCTGTTGCTGCCGGGTTCCACCACTCGCACTCGATTGTCCGCCTTCCTTCATCGGGCAGAGACCGGACCCGCCGGTCGAAGCGCTGGCCGAGGAGGAAATGTTCACGTTCTGGTAGAGCAGTGGATGGGCCGTCGGCGCCGTCGCCGAGCCTTTGGATTGTGCCGCCAGCTGCGAGGAGGTGATCGACTTCGAGGGTGGATGCGGTAGAATCTTTGTCCCCACGGCGGCACTGTTCGCCGGGAGCGATTGGTGCCGCTGGTGGTTGTTGGAAGCGGGCGAGGACTGTTCGAACTGGGTGCGCGGTTGGGGTTGGGGTTGCCGTTGGGGCGTCGGTTGGGGTTGTGCCGGTGCTGGCTTAAACACGACCGAGGTCGCTGTCGTCGTCGAGGCTGTCGAGGTGGCGCTCGAGGTTGACTCCGATGATCCATTGTTACTGCTTGTGCTGTTGCTGCTACTGTTGTTGGTACTACTGCTGCTGACCGTTTGTACGGTGACGAACCCGTTCAGGTTGCCTGTGCCACTGCTACTCACCGAGACACCTCCACCGAGCGTCGGCTTGAACTGGTACACGTTGTTCGGCGTGAGGGCGCCCGCCGTCGTGAGGATCAGACTTTGGTCGGACTTTTCGTCCACCTTCAGGATGATCGGATGGCGCGCTTCCGGTGGCCGCGTGTCAATAATGCCAACGATCGTTTCCGCCGGCCCAACGATCACCTTATCCAGCGCCGTACCATCGCCGGCGAACGGATCGACGGTGTTGGCGCACGGACACGATGCACCGTGGTGTTGCTCCGTGGATTGGGCTCCGATGTTTTGATGCTTCGGAACGGGCGGTGGGTGCTGGGATGGAAGGTAGGTCGCTTCCACCGAACCTCCGCCTTCCTTTGCCGCCGCCAACCGTGCGGCCAGCGAGGAGAGGTTTTCCGAGCTGCGAGACAGGTTGAGCCCGCTGGTGATCTGGTTCGAAAGGTTACAGAGACTCGAGGCGCCATTGATTTGCGTTCGGGAGGTCACATTCGCTTGCAAGTGTTGCTGCTGCTGCGGGGAAGATTGTCCTCCACGTGCACCCGACGAGGACGACTTCTGTAGCCGCTGGTTTTCGCAAAGCGCTCCCGATTGTGGTAGGTTGGTGCTAAGAATACCGGGTGATGATTTTCGTGGCGGAAGCGGTGGTGGCGTTGTCGCACTCTGCCGATACCCAGAGTGCTGGTAGATCGACTCCATCGAGCCGCTGGCGGCCACCGTCACGTCGCTCGAGAGGGCCTTGTTGAGCGCCTTCAGTATTAGGTAGCTGCTCGGGGAGTTGCTGGCGCCGGCAGCGCCGGAACCGACCGGAGCACTCAACCGGTTCGCCTGTTGGTGCGTCAGCTGATGGTGCCCCGTCCCACCGGAACAGGACGAGGACGAGGACGAGGGTCCACCCTGCGGTAGAAGGGAAGAGGATGAAGATTTGTTGCACTTGACGAGGTTGTGTCCGCCGGCTCCGGTGTTGGAACTGTTTCCGGCGCCTCCGCCGCTGCTTGCGCTGTTGAGTGAAATGTTGGTATGCGTCGCCAGGTTTCCGTTGACCGTCTGGGAGACGGTGGCCGCGGCCTGGGATGGTGCGGAAGCGGCCACAGCGGCCGCAATGGCTGCCGGGGAGCTTAGCAGTGGCTGTAGGGCGGAAGTTCCGGCGCAGGTGGACGATGGCGTGTGACCAACACCCACCGAGCAGGAGGTGCTGGAGGACGATGATGATGACGTGGTGGATGAGGAAGCGGTGGCGGAGGAGGAGGAGGTGATGGATGATGAGCAAGCGGAGGACGATGACGACGATGATGACGATGGCGATGATGATATGGCGGATGAGTTTGCCGATGCTGCACTTCCGGCCGTGGAGCAGGAAGAGGATTGCGCCTGTTGGTGGTGCTGGTGCTGTTGCTGGCTCGATGAGGACGATGACCCGCCCGACGACATCAGCAGCACCGAGGGACTTCCGGCGTAGATATCGTTGCTGGAGAGAACCGGTGCCGACGGTGCCTGGCAGGAAGGTTGTTGCTGCTGCTGAAGCTGGCGTCGGGGTAAGCGGGGCGAGGAGTGCGGACTTTGGCGGTCATTGTTGTTGCGTGCCAGTGTCATACTATTGCTCAGCGCGTGCAGGGATGACGTGGCGATGTTGAAGTCGTCCTGAAGCGATCCATCAAAGATCGGTGGAGGGTGGGTTTGAGTGTGTGAAGTTTGATTTGGGTTGCATCATCGGGAGGCCACGGTGGTTTTTTTTCGAAAAGGTGAGTGTCGCATACATACAAACAGACACACCCACACACGCAGACACACAGACAGACGGGCGTACAGAAAACGAGAATCAGAGAATAATATTATTTAGTATGTAATCGTTGACCGGACAATGTTAAAAATAGGGAACACAGGTGGGAGGGATCGGCGGGCAGGACGAAACACAATCGTGGACTTGCCCGAAAGGCAACCGGAGCGTGCATAATTGAGCTTATGTGTGGGCTGCAATCGGCTCGGAGGTGATAGGTTACCGGCTTCCTAGCGGTACGAGGGAAAATATGCCAAAAAAGGGGATGAAAAGTGCTCTAGAAGAAAATAAGTTTAGCTGAAATAATAACACAAACAAACACACATAGGAAAACATGCACACACACATCCCTGGATATGTTGAGAAATAAAAAAAAACATGCGTATAGATGCAAACCAACAAACAAAACTAACAGTTTGACGATATTGTTCCAATGTTGTGCATCACTGGGTGAAAAAACAAGCTATTTTTGTTGCAGAATTGATGTTGTTTTAACTGTACCGTAGTTTGACCGTAATAACATTACCTGTGTATTTCCCATCCCAATGTTTTCGACCCATATTCATACTCATATGCCTATTTATAGTTAAACCAGAGTTATATTTAGTACATTACTTTCAAAATCTACTTCGGTTCCAAAAGCATTTGATTTTACTTTACTTATATTTTATTAAGTCTTTTAAAAACATTTGGCAACTCTGATGGCCATGGCCATATCCCGAAAATTTCTATTAATTACCTTCATTCAAAACAAACCTTACACGAAAAAACGATACTGTTGTAAATTTATAAACTGGTACAAAAAAGAAAAATTAGTCAAATTAATTCTCATTTAAAACACCCATACCTTTCGGAGCCAAGCATTATGGATGGAACAGGTGGTGTCAAATGTGTTTTGATACACATCTTTACTTTCCACGTAGGAAGTTGGGACAATAATAAAATACCTTCTTCAACAAGTGTGGGATGCAGGAAAAACTGTATTTATTGATCATTCGAGTGGCTGAAATTTTCCACTAAATTCGCAGAGGTGGATCCATTTCCAAATGTACTCGAAAATGAACGATGGACGGATGGCATCCACCGCGTGGGAAGCTTTGCTTACGACTCTACAGCTGCTTTTAAAATTTAGTTTGATAAACATAGCAGATCGACAAAAAGTAAGACCGGTATTTCTACCTATTAATTCCTGCTGAAGTTCTCAGAAGATAGAAGTTAAAAGCGGCGAAAGAAAGCGGGCCTGTTTGAAGACGACATAATTCAAGGAATGATACTTTAAGAAAATAATATCTCATCGTTAAAATATTTTAAAATAACCGTGGCAATGACCATAGAAAATGAAAATTGGAAAAAATTAAATTACCATGGGAAAATGGCAATTGCAAATATTCGAATGCACTCCAAATGAAACGATAATTAACGCATAGGAAGGTTGTGTAGAGTGGCTTGTGATAGTAACAATAACAGATGGCCAAAACAATCGAAATATTCGTAGAGTTGATTGAAAATTAATAATGAATAAAATAAATGTTTGGAAAAGAAAAACATAGAAGACGACAAAGAACACGATCACATATCATTTAATTGTTCAAAATAAATCCAACAATACCAGGGTTGAAAGCAGGTCGCTTTTCCTGGAACAAAGATATTTACATAAAATATTTTCACAACCCAGTTTTTATTTCGGCTGCATTCTGATATGTATTTTTTTTAACCTCTCCTTTGAAAACAAAACTGAAAATTCGCGAGGCCCGATTAATTGCATCAGAATGTAAATTAAGCGACGCTTTTAAGGCTACCTTTTGTGGCACACCATTTTAATTACATGCCGAAGTAAAGGAGGTGGTCACGATGGTGAAAAAATTAATTTCATCAACAATAAATGATAATTATTAAAATCTTTAACCTCGCCGGAAAAGCTTGCGCCAAATAGCACACCCTTATTGCTACTCTCTCGCACTCTCTTTTACTGTAAAATAAAAACAAAAAAATCCAATTTACAAAAAGGGATTTAGGTGGGAACGATGACTAATTTCACGAATCAATTTTCGATAATGGAGAATGTTAAAAAAAGTGTTCCGGAACGGCTGCGATTAATGATGTGCGATGTTTTTTTTATTAAGTTCCACTATGCCAATACAAACGCACCGGAAAATGTCCACCTCGAACGATTGGGAAAGATAATCCTTGACAAACTCACCGTTGTTAACGTTGAAAAAGCACGTCCCGCTTTTTTGCTACGAAAGGATGTATCAAACGATCAAATGATGAAGTAGATTTTGAATCCCTCGTCCGGAAGCCGGTTTTGGCGTTTTTTTTCACGACAGCGATCAATTTTGTCAATTGCTTTAGCGTTGCCGATTATTCAAAGATCTACATGAACAAGGCTACTTAAGAGAGAGTACGGTTTGCACGGGTCAAAAGATACTCGAGGGAAATCCAATCCCATCCTTCGCATGGTTCCATTGTAAGAGGGATTGAACATGGATCAATCTCCACATCCATTAGATATTCAGGGTCGGTTTGCAGATTTCCGGTCGGCGCGCAAAAGCAGGTGGTTTTCAAGTATCGGGTCAAAATGTACGCACACCCTTTTTTTTGCTATTTCAGCAAACATCAACAATAAAATCTATCGCCTATTTTGGTTGTGCACTCCTTTTTTTCCTTATATTAAAAGCCATTCACCGGACGGCAGTATTTCCTAACTTCATTTCCCGTGGCGGCCTGCTGATGCAATATTCAGACACAACCATTGGCAACCGTCGAACTGGCTAACTGGAACGCGCTTGAACGAGCGCGTCCATTGTGGTTTTAATGTTTACCACCCCCTCAAGCCAGTGTTGTATCCTTTCCCGGCATATCCTTTTCCCGGCAGCGCTTTTTGGGTAGGTTATACCGAGCCACAGTGAGCCAAATGGGTGGATAAATAACCGACTCTGTGGGCACATAGGCGCTAGGTGATGTATTATTTGCTGTGTGCCTTAAAGTTTATGCATGATTTACGGTCTATGTAGGTCGTTTTTCGGTTCGGCGAAACTTCACCGACAGTTTAACTGGACCGTTTGCGACCGTGTACGGTACACTTTTGTGTTACTTGAATTTCCATCATACCGAGAAAGAATGACTTCCATTTTAGTGAATATTGGTTTAAATAAAAGGGAGAGTAAATTGGCGAGTTCAATGAATTTGGTTTGAATATTCTTTTACGAACCATTAAAACTACATACTAACCCAACGTTCGAATGCACTAAAGTGGTACGATTGCATACACTACATGCAAAAATAAACCAAGCGAAAACACACAAACTGCATGCAATTCATTTTCCCGGTTGCAAAAATACAAATTTGATTGAATTGCCAAAGGGTGCGCGAATGGGGGGATGGAGGCCGTCCGCTAACGGGGTAACTGTGGTGAATAATTAGCGTGCAAATTCCAACGAAACAAACACACACACAAACACGCAAAAAAAATAACGCCATTGAGCCTAGGATGAAATGGATGCAACGAATGAACTTTATGAGTGTGAACACATTTGAGTTGACTGTCGTTTGTTCTTATGCTTGTTTTTATTTTTATTGATAATGTTCTTACTTTTCAAAAAAAAAAATTAGACTATCTATCGTGGTGGCGCAAATATAAAATGTATAATAATCCGCGTTGAACAGACTTTTTGCTTATCCACTAGAGCTCTGTTTTCCATCGGTTGCGAATCGCCAAGGCGTTTGAGTTTCTATTTGCGAACGATTTATTTTCCTCATCTCAATATGCTCGCGTAATTCTAGTAGAACATTGTTTGCTCTTATTGTGTTGTTAACTTATCAGGGCGCTACAAAAGACATTATGGAAGAGAGACGGTGGGAAAACTGGCTGTATTGGAACGAAATTGGGAATCATCGCGTCTGTGAAGCATCGGAAAGGTTGCAAATAAATATCTTAACCATTAGATAAACTGGAAGCAATGTCCGATCCGGAGAAAACGGTCAAAGTTGCCGCACACAATCTCCTCAGGGGGAAATACATTTGAGCATTATGAGGGGAAGATAACTCCTGTAAGTGAACGCGCGCCTAATTAAATGTATGTGCACATATTCTAGCAACGAAATGGCAAATGATCCGTTCCAAAGTTTCGCGCTGCAAACGAACGCAATTTTGTTTCGAGTAAATTTTTGTTTAATCAATACTTTCATCAAGCCCTACCGAGTACCGAAGACTTATTTGCTAAACTGCAGACCGCTGCTACACACACTTACCGCTATAAATTTCTAATCATCACAAGGTTTTAAGATACTTGTCCTTCCGCATTAAGCAACTCTATTGCTGTTTTGCCAGGGCGAAGTTGCATTCACCTTCTTTTTCTTTCCTATATCGTGTATCATCATCTAGCTAGTTTTCTAGTTATATACAGTATATATTGAAACGATACTCTTTTAACTATCCCTCCGGTACACACTTAGCCTTTCGGAAGCCTCTGTCCAGCAGCGTTTAATTTTTTTACACACATGGGAAAGTTACTATCTCGTTATACTTCCGCGCGGAAGAGAGTATTTTCTGTTGTCTACAATTCGAGTGTTGTATAAAGTATAACTATTCCTCGCTACACGCGCAATTGTTTGGTAGAAAAGTACGATAGAAGAAGGTTTGGTAAGAAATAATAAGGTTTAGACCAGCTGACAGCACAGTATAGATTAAACGAAACAACTAAAAGGTCGCCGGGAGGCGACATAATAAGAACTGGTACTTGAACTATGATATCGTTATCAAGCGGAAATATGCATAAAGTTAAATAATGTTACGTACGTAGCAACTGGGATTTTAAGGGATGAGAGAAAGATATAGTATTAAAGCAAGATCATCAAGAAAGCTTAGATCCGCGTACCGCCTGAATGCGCCAAACTGATACGGAATATTTTAAATCATCTTATCTTCGGCCACGTCGCTTTGACATGTGTTCGAATGCTAGTTTTCGCTGGTAATTTTAAACAAAATCAAATGACTGATTATTTTCCTGGCAGTAAAACTAACTCGCAATCGGAGGTTTGGGGTTTTTTTTCGCTAGTCGTGACCTAATCCTGTTGCCTTTCGTTGAAATGGTTGCAATGGTGCACTCGTTGAGAAACATTAATAAAGTGAGTTTAGATAAATAGTAGGAGCTCCTCGTGAACGCGAAGTCAGATGACGATGGATGCACAAGTTTCCAAACTCACTCTCTCTCTCTTTTCCAATTGATTTGAACTAAATACGGATGCATCATTTGATCTTGTGCGTAACACCACATTGTTCGGTCACTATCGAATCGGGAAAGAAAGTGAAACATAAAACATGACAAACCCACGTTGGAAAAAGTGCAAGAGAATGGGAATGATGGAACGCAAACGATGTATCGAATGATCGAGTACAAAACTGCATGTTTTCTGGACAATGAACACGATTTTATGCGATCCCTTATCGAGTTGAAACGAATGATGGGTGTTTCCTTGAGAAAGGTTTGTAATTTTATAGGCGCTATAAGAAACAAGTAAGCATTTTTTAATTTTTCAATTTCAAGGCAAATACTGTTCGAATGGATTGTCAGGCATTGAATGTAATTGAAATTATTTGGTATAGATTTACAGCTTTTAGAAATACTGGACCGATTGGCTGATTAGATAAAAAATACTACTGAACCAGAAATCAATACTACTGACTCAAAGGAAAACGGTAACCGAAGGGTGTAATCGTGAAGTGCGTGATTGGCAGCCAATGCAACAATTTGCAATAGAACAACAACAACATTATACGCTAGCATTACAAGTCATGGATGGAGCATAAACACTACAAATAAAACCGGATGCAATGTCGATGAATGAGGAAGGGCAGCAGGCAGCAGCCAGGGACAATCTCACAAGCCAGGAGGGCGTAGGGTGCGAATATGTGGCCGGCGATTGTGCGGGAAGTATGCAAGGATATCACGACAACACGGCGCACACAACCGTGCGCGGATGCATCTTGACGATGGTCTGTGTTGATCGCGCCACCGCTGATCGACAGAGTTACTGGATCTCGGATGCAAACGCGCGCGCTGCGTGTGCGGGATGATGTGTGTTGGCTAACTCAATGATGGGAGGTTGCGAAGTTGAAGACACATGGCGAGTGAACGGGCGGGAGGGGAACAAGAAGGACAGAGAGACACACACACACACACAGAGCTCACAGTACCTCCGTATCGTCGTCGTGGTCATCGTTCTGCAGCTGTTGGCGCCCGTTGGCCGAGTTGCGGTTGTGCTGCCGCTTCGGATCGAACGCATCGACCACGATCTGTTCCGTGCCCTTGATTTCCGCCCGGCAGAACGGACAACCCTGCGGAAAACGATCCGGGATTGCGAAGAGCGGACAAGAAGAAGAAGAAAGAAAGAGTAGAATTAGTCGAGATCCTTCCCGGTTTCGAAGCGAAGGACACACGCAACCACACAGGGACAAACACACACCGATGGGCGGCGGTGTCCTTCTCCTCGGATGCCTCTCACGGATGGACGATGGCCATGGTATAAAACAATGGAGCAAGCTGAGCATGCCGGGGGTTAGTTTCTTTCGGTCAGTAAGCTATATTTTACAGTGTCTGTGTTTTTTTCCCTCACTTAGCAAAGGCACAAGCAAATTGTTGGCGTGTGTGTTTACGGTTTACGAATGCGCTTTCCGCTGAGCGAAAGCGGTCGTGTATTTTGCTGGCTCAAAGTTGTTGCTGACCTTTGTACGGACCACCTTCCTTCCGAGCAGGAGTCGATTGTGCACGCTTACCTGTCCCTCCGAGTCCACCTGCCAGGCCGTCAGGCACGGTGTGCACAGCAGATGGCCGCATGGCTCGATGCGAATGTCCTTGTCGTTCTCTGCACAGATTTTGCACAACTGGAAGGTGCTTCCTGCAAGAGTCATGAAAAACGAGAAGCATGATCATTAGCGTTGCTGTATACAAGGTCAAATAGATTTAGGGTCAGCTCTAGTGATGTGCGTACTGAGTAAGAATCTTACTAATGAATTGATGGGTTTAAATCTTCATGGATGATTTTTTGTACTTCTATTTGATTTAAATCCTTAACAAGGATTTGAATCTCATAAACGTGAATGAGTAAGTAAAAGAGTTGCTAGTCGCATTAGAGATTCGAATCCCAAGAAGGGTTTGCACCAAAATAGATATTCGATCCACAAGAGACAGTAAAACAAGAGTTGGTAGTCGCCACAGAGATTTCATTCCTTTCCAGTAAATTGAATCCTAATTAGGGATTCATAACCCAATAAAGGATTCGAATCTCAATTAGGAATTCTAATATCAAACAACGAGTCGAATCTCATAAGAATGATTAAAAGAGTAAATAAACTTAAGAGAAAGTGTGTAAATGTTGTTTTTAAATTCAGTTGAGATTCCAATTGATGTTTGGAATGCGATTCCTTGTTACGGATTTGATTATCTGTGGTTGCTAGTAACTCTTTTACTCACTCTTGAGACGTATCTCCAGTTAGGATTCTTCTTCTTGCGATTCCAATAACTATGGCGACTAGCAACTCTTTTACTTGTTCATTCATTCTTTTGGGATTTGAATCCCTGTCGCGAATAGTAACTAATTTTTCGTGTATTAAACCACAAAAGTGTAACTAAAGGATTCGAACCATCCATGTTGATCCAGTCTGATTCAAATCTCTAAAAAGATTTGTTATTTTCATCACATGTTTTTTTCTTCTAGCGCACTCTCGATTCTTTTTACGATGCAAGATTTGAGCTGTAGTGATAGTTTTGAACTCAAATGAAGACTAACTTTTTACCTATCTTGAAGCTAATAAAAATCAATATTTTGCTTGTGACACTTCTTTATAATTAAAAAAACCTCTAACGCTTTTCATTGTTAATTTAGGAAGCATAGTAACTTTTCATTCGTCTCAACACTTTTTCTACATTTTAAAGCTAAACATATTCTATTTCAAATGTAACCTTCGTACCCGTTAGCCGACTGAATGAGACATACATTTTGACCCTTGCCCATGTTCCCCTCCCTTCACCTGTCAGCTAGGAAATATTGACCTTCGCCAAGTCAACCTTTACACTTTTCCAAAATTGATGTTTACAACGCTTTGACACATGATGGCATTGACTTCCCACCCCCCGCCTATGTACTGTTGCCATGATACGCACCCATCTCGCAGTAAAGCTCGTACTGCTCCTGCGTCACGGTGATATGATCCTCGAGCGGACTCTGCACGGCAAACGAGAGGTCCGGGTTGTTTGGCTTGCCGTCGGGGTACAGGTAGAACCCTTCCCTGCGGAGTGAAGCGCAGCGTGGGTTTTTCGATTCACCGACGTCGTAAAACCGCGTGAGAGCCGAGCGCAAAAAAACCGGGTCCGCCGGAGAACATGGCAATGCAGGAGAAAGAAGAAAAAAAATGTACCGTATTTCAATAAAGTCGTATTGGAAGATAGAGAAACAAAGCGGTAGCTTTTCACTGCCAGCGGGATCGTCCTCGCTCGCTGCCCGCTCTCCCTTACCTATGGCCGTCTAGTAAAGCTTGACATAATGACTTGTTCTGTGGGATCGTCTGCAGGATTTCGCCGTCTTGCGTCACGTACCCGATCGCCCACTGCCCTAACCGGGTGCAGGATAATCTGAAATAATTAAAACATTAATAATCAACCTTCCGTCCGTGGGTGGTGTTGGATTTCCCTCCCAATCGGATCTCACAAGGCCCGGAGAGGAAAAGCCAAAAAATAAAGCCGAAGCAAAATCGACAAGCAAAACCGAGCCGGAAGGAGACATGCTGGTGCGTGGGGATGGCGCTCACCTGAAAACATAACTACCAGCCTTAGTGATATACTTTTGTAAGCGTGCTTTGACTTCGTCGTAGGTTAGGAAAGCTACGTAGCCCGGGTGGGTCACAGCAAGGATTTGCCAATTTCTCAGCAACGTATTCCATGGTTGAAACAGCCTGCAAAGGACGAGGTTGAGAGAAGTGGAAAATACGGATGAGATGAAGAAACGAAAACGTTCGTGCCTTTCGCCAACCTACCTTGTAAACACATCAAATTCAAAATTTGATATATAATCATTGCACGTTAAGTCTATGGTGGTTTTAAGCGCCATCGCTTCCAGCCCGGAGGAGATCGGATGCACCTGGGACAGCTCGAATCGAAACAGCTTCCAAGGTACGAGTGTGCTGGAAAAGAGAGGAGAAACAGTTTCACGTTAACGTCTGATTTTTCCATTTGTTTGTTTTTAAAATGTGATAGTTATAGGTGTAACGTATCGTTTGCATCAATCGAATTATTTGTTGATCGGTGAATATAAATTGCTTTAGCAAAAATCAACAACAGGGGCCGTTGAACATTAGTTTGTTTACCATATTCCATTAACAAAAATATAAAATATTCAAACAGCAAAATTGCATGGAAAAAGCGAAGCAATTGAAATTGTTAAAATTTGCGGGAAGTGGTCGAAATGTGGTGCTTGATTTACTAAAGAATCTCTGTTGCAGTTAAAGTTTTTGAAAAATGTTATGTTTCAGGCAGATCTATCTTAAATCTACGCCCATTAGTGAGAAAATATATTGTTATTTATGTATTGCGTTTGATCATTGTTAGTAACTTGGTTTGACATTATGCTATAAATTTAAAATGGCTATAAATCTGTTTAATTTTTCAATGTAATCATTTTCTTTAAATAGTGTATTCATTAAATAAATTGACTTCCATTTCTCTACCGGAAAGTGTTATTGATAAAAAATGAAGCTGTGAAAGATGTCGACTGTGTTTCATTTAACATAGCGAACATTTGCAACGCCGCGTGACTTGGCATAACCCTGGACACCTCTTTGCTTTTTGAACTTATTATCAATTCGTAATTCAATCAGAATTACAGCTGCCAGTGTCGTCCGCGAAGACGGGAAGCAATTAGAAGGTACGTCATGAATAATTACAAATCATTCGACGTGGGTAGAGCCAAGCCAAGAAGAACTGCCGCACAGAACTTCAGCAAACCAGTTGTGGGACGGTGAGAGCAACGCAGGGCAAGAAAAAAAGGGTTCGGAAGAATGGAAACGAATCAATTTCTCATCCGAGTTTGTTGTTTTGTCCCTTTACCGCTCCCCTCTCTCTCTCTCCGTGGAAGCAAATAAAAAAGAGGAAACTAACCAGAATTCAAAAAGATTTTCATTTCTTTCCACTTCATTACCGTTCCACCGTATGAGTGTGAGGGTATGGACGGTGGGAACGTGACGGAGAAAAACGTTGCCGAAGGATTTTTTATCTTCTCTACGTCTGAGCTTTTCCTTTCCCTTTTTTATCGGTGAAAATTTCTGGTTCGGATCACTCTTTTTTCCTCTACACTTCCTTATGCCAGCATTCACTTGAGTTTAATGATGCCTTCGCGCGTTCGTTAGTGCCGGATCGGGCCCAGCATGGTGGTGGTGCTGATGGGGCAGGAAGTTCTCATCATTAAAAACTCATCCTGCACTCATGACCACCGTATGTGCCGGAGCTAACGACACACCGACACGGCATGCCACAAGGAGCCAGAGTTTTCCTCGGCCTTCGATTCAAAGCTGCTGGCGACGCAAGATCGCGTTGAAAAACGGAGGGCGTTCCGGAAAAACGGATGGATTTTTCTCGTTCAACATCCCCCACCTGCAGCAAAATAGCGGCGCTTTTCGTCGTCGGTTTCCAATGGTGATGAAGCTGGTCGTTCGATCGTTTTACGACCACGAGCAGGCAAACATCGCCACATGCCAAACCTCATACAACCCTGCGCCAATGCCCAAGGAAACGAGGGGATGATGTGGTGTGTTAGTTCTTTCCGCTGTAGTGGAAATTTTAATGGCGACTTTTGCACCTCGACGGTGGAGTGAATCCTTGCCAAAGCGTGGAGTCGAAGCGTGGCAGGAAAATGGATATTGAAGTGTGTTAAATGATAATGGACGCATTCCAACATGCGGCACCTGAGGTGCAGGCGAATGTAAATCTGCTTCATCGGCATAAAAGGATGAGACATTGGAGTGCACACTTCGTGCATAGGTTTTCTTTCCTTTCCCAACCCAACGGTTGAAGGGGGGAAATAAATTATAATTGTAATTGAAATTTCAAACCCACGGTAGGGAAAAGGATATGAAAACCTTATGTTTTCACTCATTTCCGGCTGTGCAGAAGATTCATTAAATGGCGAAACATAATTTTCTGGTGAAATTTAATTCAGGACCATACTTTAAGCGAGTCCTTATGTTCGATGGACGCGCCATTAAAGCGCATTTTATTTCGGCGTGAACATTCCGTTCAAAGCATCCGTACCACGAACGAACGAGGAGATCGACATCGTGGGAGGGAAAACATCGCTCGATGCTCGTCGGAACGCTCGAAGCATACGGCTGCCCACACGATTGTTTGTGTACATAAACTTCATCTTCATCTTTCCTTTCATTTAATCAAAAACCCTTCCATCATCCATTCACCGTCGTGGAAGATCAGAAGAAAAAATACACACTAACACACACACACCCACATCACGTGGGTGAATATCTTAACGGTTATTTTTGTTTCTTTTTCATGGGCGCCGGGCCTTCGCTTCGGTGGAAAATTTTAGCAACCTCCATGAAAAAGGTTCCTCTTGGACGAAGAGTTTTGTAGGTTAGACATAGCAGAGCAGCACATTTTTTTGGGCGAAGGTAGAAGCAACCTCCAAGAAGGGAACAAATAGCCACAACACGTTCGTGTTGTTCGCTTTTTTCTTCATCTGTAAAGTATTTTCACTTTGCTGCGCCTAAACTAAAGAAAATGGGGGAAAAAATTGCAAACCCACATGCGGCTTCTCTCACCGGTTTGATTTGTTCTATTTTAATTTCGACAAAAAGCTTGCGTTCTCCGTACATCAACAACAACAAAAAAGGGGTTGGAAAAGCCTGACAAAAATGAAAAGTGGAGAAAAAAAGGTGAGTGGTTGAAAAAAAAAGAAGAAAAACCAAGCACCAAAATATCAACGGTGTAGAAAGTGGTACTTTTTCTTTTTGTCATTTGCGCGCTCCAGCTTTGTTCCTTCCCGACCCGTTGCACTTTTCTCTTGTTATCCTTATCCCGGGATGCACGGTGGGATGTGGGGGTGTTGGGCGGGGCAAGAAGCAATCACTTTTAATTTACTTCCCCCGAGTCGGTAATGGATGTGCCCTTTTCCGCCTTTGTTTTTTCGCTCGACGAAGCCGGCGCTTCGGAGAGCGGGTTTTCCTTCTGTCAACAAGCGTTTTCCACCAATTTGTGTAGCACAAACTTTGGTTTCGGTCCTTGAGGGGGTTTGTTTTTAGGCCGGCTATGACTACTGTTCCCTTTTTTGCTGTTCTTTTTTTCTAAGTGGAAGAATAAGTTGCATATGCTTTTAATTATATTTAAAAATGCCCTTTTAATCGCGCACCCTTGATGTAATATCCTTCTGCCTCCCAACCCACCCTCTGTGGGACGGTTTTCAAAGGACGAGAATCTCGGTTCGTTTTGGCGATCCCCGAAAAGAAAAGCATCGACGAAAAAGAAGGGCCAGGAAAAACGGCTTACTTTCATTAAATTACGCTAGAATGCGCGAGGCTCTAGTATGAAGTGTATAAA
Organism: Anopheles sinensis; assembly: GCA_000441895.2. NCBI lineage: Eukaryota > Metazoa > Arthropoda > Insecta > Diptera > Culicidae > Anopheles > Anopheles sinensis. Next base: position 191,484 of record KE524705.1, on the reverse strand, counting down.
TCAATTAATGCTGATTATTTCTCTACCCGTTCTTCAATCCAAATCTGGAGGGATACGTTGGAGGTTGCAGGCATTAGAGAAGGTGCCGCCGAGGGAAAGCTTTTCAAATGGAAGGTGAACTTGAAGGGATAAAAAAACAACACACACACACACAACCCTATCGAAACGGGTTACGTATACGGAGATTGAAAAGGGTTAAAAGGATCCGAAGCGTCGGTGCCGATCCGTTTCGTCAAGTTCAGCCCGGCTAGATTGAATTAATGAAAACCAGAATTGAAGATAATGATCAATTGGCCTCCCTGCGCGGCGATGCACCGCACTGAGTATATAGACTATGAAGAAAACCAATGGAAACCAATTCGAAACACGCTGACCACAGGCCGCGCGAGTGTGTGTGCGTGCCCACCACATGTATGTGGCTCGTTAATTTGCTGCGGTATCTTTCGCTTTTATCCTCGACTGCTCGAATACCGAGGGCAGGAAGGATGCGCGCCCGGGTCCGGTTCGATACTATCGAGAAAAATTATGTCTTCACGTTTTGATTCCCGCTGATCCCCAACCGAAAGGAAGGGGGAAGCGAAGAAAACGGGTGCTCATTGTGGGTTGATCGTTTTTCTTTTCGTGCCTGAAAAGATGAAGATCGGTTCACGGAGGCCACACCGGGGGGGATAGCATTTTTTATGCTGATGCCTACGTTCTAGTTCATTGTGCGCACGAAAGTGGTTGAGGCGGAAAAAGAGTGATGGCGTGGGTTAAAAGGGTTTTCCGAAGGATAATTTAGAATGTTCGGTCGTACCCCACTGGAATGAGGTTAAGTTATAACATAAATAACATGTTTAATACAAACGAAATGATACGTACTTCTATTCGCCGAAAAGAAGCTCAAAGAAGGTAATGGCTCGTAAGGCATAAGTAATTTTCTTTTAAAACGTAAAAACTGTCTACTTTCAATTCGATAAAAAAATTCTTCATCAAATATTTCTGTGTTATTCATTAATTTTTATTTTCGATCAATTATTAAATTATTATCAATTAAATTTGCATATTACTGCAGTTTGGAATCAATCTATTATTCTTGTTTGGCATTACTGACCACCTGATATTCTGAGTCCTGAGATGTATACCACTGAGCACGTACAAATAAGTGAGTAGAACCGTAAAAATTAACTTAAAAATTGCAAGGAACCATCAAGGATTAAGAGATTTAAACTCAATAAAAAAAAGTCATTGAGTAAGTGAAAGAGTACACAATACGGCTCGTACCGTGACAACAGAAATAAAAAATAAGTGAGAGTGTATAGTTGAGTATTGGCGGTAAGAGATTTTAATTCTCAAGGAGGAATTTTTATTGTTGTTTGGGTCTTGAATCTCTTATTTATTAAACAAAAAAGGAAATACGTTGGTAAAAAATTACTAATTGCCACAGAGATTCGCATGCCTAAAGAGTATATGTAAAAGAGGTAGTCACTAAGAATGTTTTGATTGAAAACAACAGTGAAAAGTTTGAGTCTAATCGACGGTAAATCCTAAAATTGAATGCATGAGTTAAGCAAACACTATGAACACCTGAACCATGCATTACAATAACGCAAAAATTCTGTGATTCAATATTAAAAATTATTTACAATAAACAATAGTTCTGGAGCGATATAAAACAGATATCCTTTGGCGTCGTTGAGTTTTCATTCGAGGAACCACTCGAACAGATTGATTAATTCATATCCGTATTTCTATTTTATTACAAAAGCAAAAGAAAAACAGAACAAAACGATGGATTTCCCGAGCTGTCGTTCGGTGCACGATTAAGGCGTCAGGACAAGAGAACGCAACAGTACAGACAACTATCGAATGAGAAACATTCGCCCCCTCCCAGCCATCTTTCGGGGGCGACGAGCTGAGTAAATTGATTTCAGACTCTTATCACACGCCTCGAATGGTTGTGCACGAAGTAAGCAACGACGTCTAAGCGGATAACTAAGCGGTATCGTACTGCCGCAAGTTGTCCTGTAGAGTGTGGATACGCAGTTGGAAATGCAGTTCCGGTTCTCGCACTGCAGGACGGAAATTGATGTTAGCATTCCCTAACACAGTCACCCACACACCGGAGGAGTTCTTCGCAATCCGTACATCGATGCACTTGCATTAAATGCACATTGCTTTTAAACCGTAGCTTACGGCGGAGGTATCGATGTAAAAGCCAGGGAAGGGTGACGACATTGAGTGGTAGGAGTTGTTGTTGTTGAAGTGCCGGCAAAAGGCGTGCTTTCTGTAGGACGACGCTTGCGAAAGCCCATCGCAAACTACTAGAATATCGCATTTAGTTTGTTAACAAACATACACGGAAACTCAACGAGCGAAAGGAAGCCTGACGATGCGGAAGGATACTTTCCACACCACCGGCTCGCTTTCCTTTCCACAGCTACCACCTGTCGAGTTTAACTTCTTTTTTCGTTGTTCGTCTCCATTGGGAGGATCCCGCCCAGAAGACAACTTTTTCCCGGATTCCAGAGAGACATGTGAACTATCGGGCGCCAATGGAGGTTGTTCCCGATGGCTTCAACATCCCACGGAAAAACCGAACCGAATACAGTTGCGAGTGTTTTTGCTTGCCGTTACATCCACGCACCACCTTCCGCCAACATACTCCACCGTCGGTAAGTTCCGACCGCGGCTGATTTATAGCACAAAATAAGTGAACTTCTGGAATTAAAAGGAAAACAAGAGGGAAACCCACACGGTCTCCCCCACGCTACGGAAAGCCTTCGAGGGTTTTCCAGACAACCCCCCAAACCAAACACGTGTCAAACGCAAAGCTGGTAGTGGACATTTTTCGACCACTTCCGGAGAGCGCACTCCAGCGGAAATGTTGCGGCAGCGCGCTCGTTTGGTACATCCGGAACTGGGCGAAATGAATGACTGTCTTTATTTAGTGTCCGCTTTCCGACCTCGCTTTCCAATTGGGATCTTCTTCCCGTACGGGAACCAAAGCGAAAATTTTGGATTATTTCCCAGAACAGGTTGGGTTTCCACCTCGAAAAGCCACATCGAATGCAGCGACATTGGGAAAAACAAAACTTTCTCTTGAAAGAAGCTGTAAGGCCGCGGACTTTCTTGCAAAATTATAGAAGTTCATAGGGTTGCAATTTTAATGTAGCTCTTAACGTTTCCGAGACCATAAAACGATTCTATTTAACCTTTCTTGCTGCAGCACCGTCATTAGCTTCGATGTTTGTTAAAACATTCTGGAACATAAACGAGGATGGCACAATTTCAGATTAGGTGTGGGGTAGAACTTTCCCGCAGAGAACTCACTGTGGAGAGGTGAGGCTCAACCGAAACGAGATGCGAAAGTAATACACAACCCGCAGGCGGACTCCCTGCGGCCACTTCATTTGGTTGCCCGTTTTGCCAGTGTAGATATGGTTTTAGCAAAACAACTTTGGCTGCCGAATCACCGACGCCGGGGTCTCCAGACGATCGGGACACTACCACGACCAGCAGATCAAACGTTGCCTACCATTCCTGATCGACTATTACAACTCGCACGCTGGGAAACGCTCCATTATTCCAGTGCGCGAAGTAAGGAACATTCTGTTTTATGATGTTTTTATTCCATTAGAACGGCATCGCGGCGTGCACAGAGCGAGGAAGAGAAACCATCGAGATGGATACCGGGAATCGTGGTCTGAAAATCTGCAAATGGTGTGTCAAACAATGAACAGCGTGTGAGCACAAACGAATTTCCGCTAAGGTGTCCCCCTGCGCATATTCCTCCAAATTCGGTGAATTTCCACCTTGACGATGTGTATGTGTGTGTGTGTGGGGACGTTGGCGGATACGTGGAAGCAAAATCCATTTTCCAACATCCATGTTTGATAGAAGATCGAACTTATAACTAGGGAAGGGAAATGTCTTATGTGGTTACTGAATGGAAAAGAACATTCAGCAATGTTCGGCAGGTCAACTGATTTTATTCGGCCAGAAAGAAAATGTTAGTTCTACATACAAAAAACCCATCTTACTTCTTGCTCGCGATGTTAGGTTTGTTTTTTTCCAACAAAAGGAAGTAAAAATTGTTGAACGAGCTGTTCAATACCAGGTGATCTCCTCGTATACTTTTTGTTAGACTCGTTATATCGTATTTGCATTATTGATCGTTCTAAAATTTCCTAGTCTCGCGAGTCACGTCCAAAATCTGGCGGCAATAAATGGTTTACTTTGCATCCAAAATAGCTACATTCAAGGAATACAATTGTTATACCCATAACGAAATAGAATAAGGCACGCAATACTGAGAACTTCTCGGAGCTCACTGAGAGTACGCCAATAGAACCAAGATATTTTTAAATAATTTGAAGAGGGTATTCATTTTATTCATTAACAATTAAAGACATTAATGAAAAGTACAACATACCAAAATGTATATGTTGTAAAAGTTCACACTTCAACATCAACATGTTAACGAAAGTTTAATGATCACATTTTAATGATATCATGTACCTCTTTTTTACGTAAATTGACTTTTTGAAAAGTTGATCCTCCATTCTTAAAGGGTTTAATATTACTTTAAAAAATTTAAATCATCGTTTCAGATGGTTAGCACTTTCGGGTTCCTTTTCTTCATATGGCAATTTTTAGGAAATGTATACCGATCCCTGGAAAAGAATGTTGGAGTGCCATTTGGCAAACATTATAAATGGCAGGATGAGAGTTTTTCGACAAAGAGGAAGTGGTGGAATAGAATTTGGAGTTTATTTGACTGTGTAGGCGATGGAATCAATTCGCTGCTCAGCACGTGTTTAAGATGATTGTTTTGATGTGAAATGTACTTTCTTACTCAGAACATGTCAACATGCAGAAACCTTTGAACAAATCTTTTCGAGAAAATGTTACAACGGAAGTAACGTTCATCGATTTATTTCAAATCGTTTTCATATATCTAATAGTCAAGATGTGTAATATTTTAAGGGTGACAGCAGGTGTATTTTCATTTCTAAGGTTTAAATTAAAACTCTCAACCGATTATTGATCATGTTTCAAAATGTATTCCACCAATGTTATAACCCTCCCAAAACAAACCCATACATCTTGAGGCATATAACTTGCCTCTAAACCAAACCTAAGCATTTTGATTGACCAAGTGTTGAATTGCCGGCATGAAGGCGACACCGAACTCATCTTTTATTGGTTGGCCTGTTGCTGAAGAGTCAATCCTCAATAAAACCAGATAACAGGCGGGATGGGTTGCGAGATAAGATAGGAGCGGCTTTCGAATAGACGCGTTCAGATATTAAACGAAAAACAAAAGGCTCTACAACAACGAACTCTGCGTAGCGAGGTATCGCCCCGAGTCCAAATTGTTGCTTCGTTTATTTTTGCAACCCTCCCTTCGGTTGTTTTGTGCCCGGCGGATGAGGTGAAGATAAAATTTATAGTCTCTCACGAGACGAGAGGAAGTGCAGATCATAACTTTTGTAGATTAATAAAAAAACAACACAAAAAACCCACATACAAATGTATACGAGTTCAAACAAATACGTTGCTTCCCAGTGCAAGTGCAATCGGCGGACAAAAGGCCACCGGCGTATGAAGTCGTAAAAAGTAATCTCACAAAAGTTGAGTAGCGCCGCTATATCCGTCGCCGGTCGAGGAGATCCGTCTGCCGGAAGCGGAATTCAATCATAAGCATCGCCTTTCCATTCGCAAACTGTGGAAAACTGGGATGAGGAATTCACCGAGGGAATTGGTACTCTACCCTAAGGCCATCACACTTTTCACGACGTGCTCGGGTTGGAAATCGAAGTATAGAGCAGCGTTTCATTTCTTTTCTTTCGCTTTATATCAACTGTCAACGGTTACGCAACTTCTTTTTAGATTGATTTTTACCCGGCGATGGTTATGCTGGGAGCAATAAAGCAATTTCACCAAACAAAACAAAAATATTTAGACAAAATCCATCAACTCGACGTCCCTCGCATGCCGCACGGGTGTCGGCCTAACATTAAACAGAAACCCTTTCCTGGCGACCCATAAAAGACAGATTGCTCCACCCACTCTTCATGGACATCCTGACTTTAGCAAACCCATCAAACACTACTAAGCTCGAGCACAGACACCATAGCTCGTGTGTGATGAACTGTATGGTCACTTGCGAAGGGGGTTGGTCTGTTTGCGCCAGTCGGTAGGAGGAACTAGATGGATCTCATCGCCAGCAAATCTCCCATAAAAGCAGAAACGATGATATGATTAATGGCGGCGTGCGCGAAACGATATGTGTCCTGTTCAAACGAACTCCACGTCATAACTCTGTTCCGTTCGATCCAAGTTTATCAGGAGTTTGAGTAGTGGACCAGAGTTCTTTTTCTCGTCGGACCGTGTGGAATCATGAACTACCATGCGACATTTTTTGGGCTACAAGGGTATAACCACTTGAGACCACGCTTGGACGTGCATCTTCAGGGTCAAAGAATACACCAAAGCTGCTAAAATATATCAAACTTAACACCTCAAGACATCATCACTCCCGAGCGATTAATGCTACAAAGCACGTCCAGAACAAGCCGTGTAGGCGTTTGGAGCACTGAGTTCTGAATGTGTCTTTCTTGATATTCCTCAAAATCTCAGTGAAATTCCAACCAGTGTAGCCTATTCTGCTGCTCTTCTCGCAAATTGAATCACTTTCAGTGCCTTTGAGAATACTTATCTCTTTTTTCCTTTTACTAAAAGTGACAGTGTGAGGCGATTATAGTCACAGTTGGGATTTGCTTCCTAAATTCAGCTTCAATAGAATCACCAAACGTCAACAGATGGACACACACGTTGGATATTGTGGAAGCGAGGTACAGAGCGGAACCTCTAAGCGGTCCTCTGGGTGGCAAATAGCGGCACGATGTGTGAGTAAAATAGACCCCGCCACATACAACCCTTACAGCGGCTACAGGAAGGTCATCTCCGGCTTAACGAATATTGTGTTTAGGTTCTTGTTAACATTTTTCTTTTTCATTCCATTTCGACAGCCTCCCCAACCCTTTGTTTGTCTCTTCCTCCCTGTCATTCTCTCTCTCTCAGGTTTGTTCGACCCGGATCCAAAACCCGTCCCCATTTACCCCATTTCCGGTTATTGTGTCAGACGATGTTGGGGACTCTGCCATCTCTGCCGGATAAGCGCTCGCGACATACAGAACGCTGGTCAGTGTTTGAGACGGACCCGGTTGATTTTTTCTTCTTCCCATTTCCACTCGACCACATCTTCCGGTTTTCCGGCCAGGAGGATCCAACGGGGTAAAACAAACGGGGCCAAATCGCGCGGTTCGTGAAGTTTGACGCGATGATTGATTGACCTCACTCGATACGCCGGGCTGTCGTGAGCGTGTTTTAGACTTTGTTTTCGGCCCATTCCAGAATTTTGCCCAATCTTTGATCGATGGCAGTCCACAGCGATAGGTTGCGAGGGGCGGCACATTATTCGTCGTTCAACATTATACGGCCGTTTTTCCACCTGACGTACAGCTCATTGGGCAATCCCTCGGCGAAGCAGCAAAAGGTAGTACCGGGTACCACTAATTGGTTTTAACGCCAATCACTCATTTAGGTTCTCTTAATTGGGCGCGCGAGCATACGGTGCTTATCGTTACATTGTTCATTAGAGTGTTAACGGCGGCGATGCTTGGATTCGTTATCTATATTTAAAACCGAGGCTAGATCATAGTCCTTCTTATCGGCACGTTGGGATCATCACGACGAAACGGTAAATTCCGATACGATAAACAGTCAATCGAATGAAATTACGATAACGTCCAATTGAGTTGTTGATTTGATATGATAATATGGACAATCAGTCATCAACTCAAATTAAGTCGGACTTGTAGGAAAGCGGAACTTTTTGGTGATACACCACCTTTAAGGAGTGCTCATTTGGAGGAGGAGAGATTCTTTTTCTTGTTCACGATTATACAAAATATAATAGACCATGTTCAAAACGAAAATGAAATTTACGATACAATGTATAATTCGAGTTATCTTTCATCGCACGCTGGAAAAATCTGTAATTTTTGGGAAACTGTTGACACTAGGTATAAAAAAAGGGTCTCTCTATTAGCTAGTTGTAATTCTATATCCTCTGCCTCACTGCTTAGCTGTTGCTAGCGCAGGTCTACTTGTGCATGTGAATGCTTCTGATGCCTTCCAGCCTCCCACAAATACTAGTAATATCTGTCAGTTCTACACAGATTCTAGCCAATTCGACGATGGTACATCCGTGTATCCGAACTCTCCCTTTCTTTTGGCAGCCTACACCGTCCGGGTTTCAACTGAAACCGCCCGCAAATGGTGCGTTATAGGGTGGGATTACGTTGTCTGAACAACCACAGCGGAGTCACAGGAGAGTTGGGGTAGTCTCGCCCGACGGTCAGCACAGTGTCAGTGTCACAGTGTGCACACACCCAACGCAATCGGTGACCGGAAGGAGACTTCCGATTGCGTGTCGGTCCCCGCTGATGATGCTGTGTGGAGGATGGCGGGCGCGATGCGCGCGATGGCAAGGCCTTTGAATGCTGAAACCCGAGTGGAGTCAGACTGGAGAGCTAATGGAAAGCGATGCGATGCTTGCTGACTTGTCCGAGTAGTCGCGCACGGAGGACAAGCTAGCGAACTATGCGATTTTCGTTTTCAGACGATGTGTGTTGTTCAACTCCTGGGATTTTCAGGCAATGGAGTATGCAACAGAGTGAGGTATAGTAGTTTCCTCGGGCTGGCTTCGGGAAAGAGCACTCTTTGGATCAATATAAATGCTTCACAAAATGTTCGACTGAACCATTCCAGAGCCTGTGAATCTCCGATGCATTTGCTTTGACGAAACTGAGCGTGGTGTGAAACAAGACACGCAATGCCAGGTCTGTTTTGCAGTGGGCATTAGATCAAAAGGAACATTTTATTTGATTCTTGCTACGAACTACAGCTTTCGACCGGAGGCTGACAATATTACCAATTCCATTTGAGAGATTTAATTCACCTACAGAATCGGGAAATTGATTGATACTTCAAGCACCTTTTAATTCCAATTGTATGGATTACAAACTACTCCTAGCAACTTTGACTTTGGAACTGAACTGAAAAAGTTGAAGGTTTAATAGTATCATTCAATACGATGTCATTCTTTTCTGAGAGGAGTTGATTATCTCATAGATTAAAGACTAATGTATGGTTGTGTATTTTTCACGGTTGAACATCTAAACTTAGGAGTACTCTGAATACATGCACAATAAAGATATTCTATTACTAGCGGGAAGCAGTTTGAGTGCTTCATAAGGAATTGCCGCACCTTCCAGCAGCTCTTTTTGCGGCCAGTAACATCCAAGGAGTCTCGGTATATTAACGCACAGCCGATTGTCGACGTCGCACGATGTTGCAGCAAGCAGGCCATAAAATGGTAATGATCGTTGCGAGGTTTATTTTAGTGTGATTATTTTGTGGTGCTTTGATTACCGTCTTACCGCTATTTGTTCGCTCTTCGGGGTCGGATAGAAAAAAAAAAATGAAAATAAAAAAATTGGCTCTCGCCACCCGTGTTTTCCAAAACGATTGATTGCCTTGTAGGCATTGGAGCTTTATTTCCCCGGGGGGGGAATTTTCCGCGGTGCGAAAAGTCGGAAGCAACCAGGGGAAGCACAATAACGAGCACAACATTTTGTGCCAATTCCTCCGAGGGCTCGAAATCAACGTGTAAAGGTGTTGAAGCAATTGTGGAAATTGCACAACAGTGTCTTGGTTGATGATCAAGAAGATGAAAAGACAATGAAAACATATGAAATTAGAATACAACATGAAAAAACGAAAAATTATGTCTTAGATACGCAAGTCATACATCTTATGCTCGAAAGGCTGTCTCATAACACTTTCACTTATTTTCAAATAAAGCTGTTCCCAGGCCTTCCTCTGAATTATGGTATGACATTTTGACGCAAAGGTTCTGCTTTTTTTGCTTGCTCTTAGGTGCAACATTGTGAACGGGACGTGTTTTTCTTTTATTTTCTTCTTTTTTTCGAACGTTTGCTAAAACCCATTCCATTGCCTTAGTTTGTTCGTGTCGATCCGCTTAAAGCGGATCAGCGTGTTCGTCGTCTTGGAATTATAGTTGAACCACTCTTCGCGTCCGTTCTTATGTTGCTAGGCCAGATAAAGTGAGAAGGGGGAAGATCATTTTTTCCTCGTGCTCTATCCGCGGCTTTTGATTAAATCAGTCCAGCGTTTGTGCGCCTTTTTTTTTAACGTCGTTGCCGTTTCGACGGGTTTTTGCAACGAGGCCGACTCGTTGCCGACGACTCGTTTTGAACGGGTTCGGGTGACATCTTTGCGGTTTTGGTCCAGCGAAACCTAACGTTAAAGGCTTGGAGAGAAAGGCATATCCTCACAGAAGACAATACCGAGGAGAAGTGAAAGTAGAGCACGTTTTGTTTTATTTTTCATGTTGTTGGAAAACGCTTATAGTTTTGTCCGTTTAACTGATTTGCTCCAACATATTCAGGTATCTTCCAAACTATCGGATTGAACGTTACGAGATTTCTGTTAAATAAGACTGTTAAATTTTTCGTTTCAGCATAAAATAAACTGGCAGGCAATGATATCAAACTTAATCTATTCGTAACACTGTTGATACAACCGAGTCCGCATGTTTTGTGAAACGTTCGTTATTAAAACCAACCAAAATCGTTTCCGGGTCGCACTTTAAAGCAAATGCTAATATTAAACCGAATCTTGTTTGTAAAGGCCATTTACTTAAAGGCCAGAAGGGATTCGATGTTAATGGCTTGTAAAAGGTTTCCTTGAAATCCACTCTGCATTGAGCATCCTTTTCCAGCTGCTTTCCGCTGTGAGAAGAGCAATATGAATGAATGGGCTTTCAATCCATGCCGCTTTTAGGCGGTTTCCATACAGTTGGGATGAAAAAAAATTAAATTTATGTCGGTATTGGTGTGCCAACCCCGTGAGCGTAAACAAGATTTAATTCCCTTCCCGAAGACAGGGCCATTCCGAAGACCCGCTCGCTTGTCCGACGAATGGTGCCGATAAAATGTGACATAAGAGGACACACCATCCGGCGCTCATGAAGGCCCCAAACAAATTAATGTTTAATAACCCTTCTCATCCTCGTCCGGCCATGAACGATAAACACCGAGAGCCTGAGACCCACGACGTTGGCAAAAATAATCATTGAAAATCATTCATATCTTGCGACGAACACGAAACAACGAATACTATTGCTGTAACGAAGCGGGTTATTATTGGCCACGCTGCGGAGCAGTAAAAACATCATTATGGTAAGAAAAAATAAATGCCCAGCGGACAATATTCGATCAACGGACGGATATCCGCGAGAAGATCCGTAGAAGGTCGCCACGCAATGGACAGCATTGAGTGAATGATTCGATGGAACGCTTAGAAGCGAAGGTCGCTCCAAGAAGAAGTCCCTATGTTTATCTGGCCGAAGGTGAAAGCGAAAGTTTATCGCATCATCAAACATGCAGTTAATACTGGCGAAGTTATGACTTTGTTTTTGGCCTGTGCGTCATTGTGAAAAATAACTCACCCAGGAAAAGTTTGCAACAAAAAAGTGGAAAAACGTCAACGATGACAAAGTTCCGGAAAGATTGGTTTTCTTTGAAATTATATGACGTGAATAAGATAAAGATACTTCTTCTTATTCGTTTGTAGACAAATAAATCACGACAAGAGTGTGAGAGATGTGCTTCCGGGTGTGACTTTATTTCTTTACAACGTGTGCTTAGTTTTATATCGAGAATTTATTGCTAGATGATTTTCGACGTTGTTTTTTTATCTTTTGGCGGTAACAAACTGATTTGGGAAAGAATTTAGAGCCCACCAAATCATAAATAAAAACGACGTAGTAGTTATAATTTTGATACTTAGGCTAACTATGGTTGCGATTGCTAACGTGATTTTTAAAATAAACCTATATTTCATAGTTTTAACCGGTAATATAATACATTCCTCCAGTTTTGTTTTGCGAAACGTTATCATCACAAATTATGTAAACAAAATTACGTGCAAAAAGCTAGCTGATAAAGTGTTTTTAAAATAAAATTGTCGTCATGAACAGGCATGCTTTTCCATTTGAGGAAAACCCCATGTTCAACAAACAAGTAACAGTAAAAAGCTTAAATCTAAAGCTGTTCTCTTCCAAATGTTGCTACAATTCATGCTGTCACCGAAATTGCGGCGTGAAATTGACAGAACAATAAAATCAAGAGCTTTTAGGTTTGCAGTTTCTTTTTGTAACATAAACTGTCAAAACCAGTGACATGCACCTCACGCCCAAAGAGGTTCCTTTGCACGCCGTGTTACAAGTTCGGCGACATGCTCAAAAGCTGGAAAATGGATGGGCTTTTCTCGGTACTATTGTTCGCGGGGTTCCTAGGGTTGGGTAACAGTAACCCTTGCTTTCCGCAAAATTCACCCGATGGCGTTATGCAGCATATTGGCACAACTTTTGTCTGCATGTCATTGCGTTCGGTACATGATGGACGGGTATTGGCCGGATTGGAGCCGATTTTGGTTGCCAATTTCGTAAACGCTATGCGAAACGCCCGGTGAAGGATTTTGTTTGGAGCTTCTATGCGTTCGTAGTGCAGTTGCACATACGCGATGTTGCATGTGGTTCGGAAAAATGTACCGTCTCGTTATCACACGGAGTTGCAAGCGTGTTTCGGTTGCGTTCGTGCGGCTAAAGCCTACCGCTTAAGTCGTATTATGTAGCGTTTTGGAGGGCACCTGGAGACCTAGATATGAACACATGATGTACTAACACTGACACAAAGGAAAAATCAGCTATTTTTTTTACCATCCGAATAGATACCATGTTTTGCTGTTTAAAATAATTTATAATTCATTTTACTATGTTTTGATCGAAAGTTATTCCTAGAGTGTATGTAAACGACTTCTTTTGAGTATATTTGTTGACTATCTTCTGATGTTTTTGGTTTTTTATGCAATTTTGGATTTGTTTCAGACAATAAAAACATAAAATAATTTATTAAATGTTGTTTCATGTGTTTGGTTTCTAGCGCAGATTTTTTCTATTTACATTTTATATTTTATTAGCAAAAATAAACGTAACAAGAATTTAAATTTTAATTTATTTGCTTTACATCGAGATTGCGGAATGACAGAGAAGTAAATCAAAAAACGTAAAATCTGCAAAAAGATAATCAATAAATATACTAAAAAGTAGCTGTATATTATTATTATTATTATTATTGGGTTTATTGGTCTTCATTTTAATCCATAACATAGTAGACTTTATAATAGCTATTTTATTTTTACAGGGTTCACTAACTGTTTTCCTCTGTGATGCCGAATATATCACGTGCCGTTTAGGCATTTCTTGAGTGTTTTCAATCGCTGTTGCTGACATTGGTTTTTGTTCCAAGGAAAAATTTTCAAAAACCTCGGGATTAATAAAGTAGCTGTATATAAATTACTAACATCTTCCCGAAATGAAAAAGTTAAAGTGTATTAAAAAAGCGATAAAAAAGACTGCTAAAGATGCAGTAAAGATTTTTCTTTATTTGTACGGCCATATAGTACAGGTTTAGATTTGAAGAAAAGCCTTTTTAGGTTTTGAAAAAAAAATTCAGCAGTGTTCGAGATATTAAAGTCGAAAAATCGTTGAACGATCCGCTGTTTGGATTCTTTTGTTAAATTAGAGCAATAGAAGACCTAACAGCAACTTAGCAAGAAGCACAATATAACATACTCAGGTGATAGTGGAAAGTTCGGGAAAAGTTATCAAAAAGTGAAAAAGTTGCACAAATTCCAAAGAAAAAACCTAGCTCGGGAATAGCCTGAGGTCAGGCGTAAAAAAGTTTATCATTCCACATTCCACGATGGAACGCTGTGCTTGTGCATCGTATCAAAGTGCAGTTGCGTATCGGTTGCTGTTTTTCCTCACCACAAAGAAGCACATACGTTATCAGAAACGGCGACTGCTTCAAGCCGTAACCGGAGAGCGGTCCATCACACAGTGCTGCCGACCCGAAAAAACCGCAGCAAACCGCGGACAACAAACACCAGCATTGTTGGCCAGCATATCTATCACCGCACCCAAAGGGCCCGGTCGGGAGCATATAACATGTATGCTAATGTTTGAGCAGTCGTTTTCAGGCCAAGCTTTTCTTTTCCTTCTGGCCGGGGGCGTTGTTCGATGCGCTGCCTGGAGAGTTATCGGTGCAGTCCAAATAATTCGGTGGGTCCCACGACGGGCGGTGCGTCGTGCGTGTGTGTTGACATTGCGCCATGTTGAATGAGGGTAAACCTACGGTGCCGTCCCACCGTTTCCGTACGTTGGCAAATATGAGCTGCAACTTGCTGCGCTGTCCTCCTAGCGAATGAGGGCGAAGAGTAGTGGAGGTACTTGCCCACGATAAGGATGTTTCAGCTCATGTGAGAATGTGCGGTTTTGGTGGTTGCCCAACTCAGCTTCAACGAAGTGCGTTGAACAGGAGGACATGGTACATGCTTCACCAATAAACTATGTTCCAACAACGAATTCATCAAATTCGGTTACAAGCCTTTTTAAGAAGATTTTTGGGGAATACTTCGATTTACTTTATCAGAATTTTGTATCGCTCAAGTTAATCGAAGATCCTTAAAATTAGAGCTTCTTAGATTAATAGCTTTACTCCCACAGCACTCCTATTTCTCAAAATTTTGATGCATTAGATCAACTTGATCAGTATCTTCTATTGCGAATTGCAGAGTTCTCCAAATCCTTCCTCGAAAAGTGACCTCCTCAATCCTCCGGAAAGAGCAATCATAGTAAATTGAGTTTTGAGACAAAATTCGACAAGAGTACTCGGGTTACATTTTGTCGGTAGTTCCTAGAAACGCTTTCTAGGTTATGTTTAGTATTTGGTTAAGTAAGTAAGAGGCAAAATACGATGAAAACTTTCACGTTCACCAATTTACAATCGCTTCCACTTCTAAAGTTTGGCGAGTGTAAACATAAAACTCCTAGTAACAAAAAGAAGGGCCCGTCTTAATGTCGCACACAAAGTCCAGGAGGAAAAAGTGTGTCCAGGACCAACTGCATTCTTTGGTTTCGATACTGGGGTTTTCTTTGAAGGATTAGCTTTAGGATTCGAGGACTAGTTGGAATTTTGGGGAGAAAGAGAAAAAGAATCCATTACCTTCCGGTGGAAATGGAAGCGTAAAATGAGGAA
Source organism: Anopheles sinensis (assembly GCA_000441895.2). Taxonomy (NCBI): domain Eukaryota; kingdom Metazoa; phylum Arthropoda; class Insecta; order Diptera; family Culicidae; genus Anopheles; species Anopheles sinensis. The sequence goes on along the minus strand of KE524705.1, from coordinate 176,248 downwards.
AAACGATCGCTGACAATGACACATTGCGAAACGTCGGTACCTCCACCGTTTGGGAAAAACCCTAATCCTTCGCAATGGGACAAGAAATGTACTTGAGTCCAGTGTCTTAAGAATGTCCCTACCTTTTGCCGAAAACCGTACTTCACATCATGTTCACCATTGCACACCGAGGACGACCGCGCGATAACGACCGGATTTAGTTGCCCGTGGCAGCTGTGATTGGATTTTTACGCTTTGCCGAACTTTTTTCCCCCGATCAGACGAACAGGGGGAAAGGAAATATACACACACACACACACGCCCACATCTGGGAAAAGAACGTATGGTTTTAAGATGGCATTGGAGCAAGATTTTACCAGAAGGTAAACGGTAGGTTTGCCGCCCCGAGTCGTTACACGCTAATCTTGTGCACAATCGAGAAAATTGGCTTACATCGTCGGTACATCGCCCGGGGCGTAATCAAAATGTTGGCATTGAATCTTTCCAGACCATACGGAGCGGCCATTGCTCGTCGGTAGCATATGTCGAATCGCTTGTCAGCCGGAAGGACTAACATTCGCATATAAAAACACGGATAGCAAACGAAGTCACAAAAAAATGGCTAAAGAATCGAACACGAACATGATCGAAGGATTTGATTAGCCCGAAGGAGCAACCTGAAACAGGGAGTAAGATGCTTGTAGTTCCAGGGAAGTTCAGGGGTTTTCTTTTCTATGGAAGCTAAGACATGAATAACGTTATCCCCGAAATAAGGAAAGTATATGCTTAACCGACCTATGGGAAGTAAGATATTGCAAACGGCAGGCAGTTTCCCACGATTCCCTCAAGGCGTACTACCATCGTACCCTCTCGTCGTTATCATCTCGCCGAAAGTTCACAGCAGCTCAGTGGGAAAGTTCACCAACCAACCAAATTGGGCCTGAAGATTACGAATCGTTATGAATTGGCGACAGTCTAACCATTGTTTGCGTCGGCTTCCAGAATATTTCCCTTCCAGAAATCGATCGTCCCCTCGCCAAATACGAGCAGTACCACTGAGGTCTTCAGCTGACAACGACATTAGGTCAGTCCGGTGCTTCTCCGAGCTGATAGTGGACCTTCGCTTTCCAAGGCTTGCCCGAAGGCTTGCGCATCGTGATTCAGTGATAAGGAGAACCGATCGCGTCTTCCGGACTAGAGTCCCCGATTTGGAGGAGGCAGAGTCCCAGATCTCTGACGACCGGAAGTCGTCGAACAGAGTCAGTGTAAAGTGTTTATGTGTTTGTATGTGTCCGATCACACGTGCATTAGCGACCCGCGAAGAAGTCAACCAAAGCGAACAGGCAAACAGGGGTTGGTTTATCAAGGGTGAGAGAAATGGTGCCTCGAGGGAAACCGAGCAAGACGCGAAACTCCACTTTGCTTCTTGAAGGGACGATGGTTGGCGTAAGTTGTAAGATTTTTTGTACCGATCAACAATTAGGTTCTTTGGCAATTTTTGTTATCAGGCCTTCTCGAACAATCGTCCAAAAGTGGTTTCAATCATTC